>JAJLVH010000210.1:0-13357 GCA_030570155.1 Magnusiomyces magnusii
GAAAAACCATTAAGTTCAAGCCGGGCCGTTTCAGACAGTCGCCACATTTCTACGACTAATTCAACCAAACCATTTAGTTATAACTTGGAAAACGCGATGACATCGATAAACAACAACAAAAACGCGCCAGATTATCAGCACAGTATTCATTTAAGTGAGAGACAGTTGATTGATCATTATTCAGCTCATTTGGCATCGAGTCCACCTAGGCAAAGTTCTAATACCCATACTAATACCAATGACCATGAAATACAGCATCAACATAACGAGTTACGGACAATTGATGCAGCAGCGCCCAATCCGAACCCAGGCCATGGATTACCGACGTCAATGGAGTTGTTAGAACAAAGTCCGGCTCTGCGACATTTGCAAATGTTGAGATATGGTACGCTAACTACAGTTGGTGGTGCGCCATTAAACGAACCTTCACTAAACAATGTGTCGACGCTACCGATTAGTACGGAGCTGATGGATGAGTTTCCGGCTCTTCGCAAGTTACAAAAGTTTAGATATGGTTGGGTGCCTACAACTAATAATGAAAATACTAATGGTGAAAATATTGAAACAGTTGAAGTAATAAGATACCACAGGGAAGAGAAAGAAAAAGAAGAAGAAGAAGAAGAAGATATTGATGGTGATGAATTGGCAAGAATTCAAGCTACTGCATTGAAGAATTATCATCAATCTGATGAAGAAGAAGAAGAAAGAGGCGAGACGGTAAGAATTGAAGAGACATTACAAAGTGATACCAATGAAGATAAAGAAGAGAAGGAAAAGGATAATGATCAAGTTAATGTAAGAAGTCATGATGAAATCAAAGACAAAAATGAAGAAGAAACAGAAGAACGATCCAAAAAGCCACGATTGAATAAAGAAGAACAAGAAGAAGGTATAACTACACAATCCGATGTTGAAGCAGCAGTAGCAGCCGTCAAAATAGCAGCAGAGGCCGCAATTGCGGAATCCAAATATGTGTTGAAATAGAATGAATTCTCTTAGTTTGAACCAAAGACAAGCTGTTGAAATGGCAAATGTGATCAATTTTAGATAATTTTGGTCAATTTTAATCAGTTTTGATCAGTTTTAGCCAATCAAGTCTGTGGACTTAATTTGACTTAATTTGACCTAAATTGACTAAAATCGACTAGTTACTAGACCTGGATATACACATTTGGGTCCGTGATATACATCGCGCATTCACAAAACAGCCAATGAAACGCCGGTTTCTAACAATCCGCCAAAAGATAAGATTTTATTTTTATTTTTATTTTTGTTTTTGTTTCTAATTGTCATTTAAAGATTTCTTTTTATTTTGTTTTTTATATTTTATTTTTTATTTTTTATTTTCCTTTTTTGTTTTTATTTTTGTTTTGGTTTTTTAGTATAAAAAAAAGTTTAAAACCACCAAATTTTTTCTTCTTCCTTATTTTTTATTTTTCAGACACTGAAAAAATATTAGTAATACCAATAAACAATTGAATCAAAAATCGTCATGGGTACTGCTTCGACTTCTTTTTCGACAGCTCTTATTATTGGAGGTATGTGATTTTTGATTTGTCTTGGAAATTGGTTTGATCATTCATATCATAATCATGATCAATTCCAAAAAAAAAAAATAAAAAAAATAATAAATAAAAAAACACAAAAAAAAACTAACATCCATCAATCAGCTGTCTCCTTTTCTCTTGGTGTACTTTATAGCAACTGGGCTTACGATTACTTTACTTTATGGCAACGACCAAGTTTGCCTGAAGATTTTGCACGCTCGCTTGCTCACTATAAGCAATGGTCCAATCTTCCTGCCTTTTTGTACCACGTCCACCACGCCGTTGGATTTCTCGGTCTTTGCGGCTTCTTCCTCAAGCTGTACAAGCCCTCTGAAGCAAACACTCTTTTCGACGGCGGTTCTTTGTTTTTGTACATGGCTGGTATCATCATGTATCTCACTTCTGTTCGTATCGGCGTTCAGTCTGCTGAATCCGGTGATTGGGGCGAAATTGATGAATACACTGGTATCAATGTCATTGCTGCTACCCAAGTCATGATCACTCTTACTTTCTTAGGTGTCATTGGTCTTCAAGTTGGTCAATATTGGGCTGAAATCGAAGACAAACGCACTTATCAAAAAGCAATGGAAGAAGAACGTGAAGAACAAGAAACTGCTGCCAAGGCTGCTGCTGAAGCTAAATCTAAATCTAAATCTGACGGCAAGTCTGGAAATGATGAAAAGGTTGAAAAGATTGAAAAAACACCTGTTAAGAAATCTAAAGCAAAAACTACCGGCGCAAAAACTTCAAAAACTTCTGTCAAGAAGAAATGATTGAAATTGGAAAATCAACAAATAAGTAAAAAAAACTCTATAAAAAGGATTTTTAATTAATGAATTTAATTTTTATTTTTATTTAAAATAAACCAAACTTTAGAAACTTGGTGACTCCGAAATATTTCGTTTCTTCGTTGTCAACATTTTTGATATCGTCAATATTGTTACCATTGTTGTCGAAATCTAGTTTGGAATACATGTTGGGATCAAGCGATTCAATTTCGTTTCCAGTCTTGTTATCTTTATTATTTTTTCCATCGATTGAATCGTTGATTAAACCATCAACTGATCCGTTTATCGTACTTTCTATCGAATCACTCATTGATTCATCTTTTTCTGACTTTTGCAAGATAAAGTGTGGAGACGTTAACGGAACTGTAGGTTCAGAGTTTAATGGCGAATTTGTCAATGACGCAACAGTGGATGATGCCGCAGTAGATGATGACGATAACGAACAAGACAACGAAATGGTTTCTGAAACTTGTTTTGATCCTTTATCAGTTTCTTTTTTATGAATTGGTAAAGTAAATGTACTAATGTCATTATTAGTTAAACCATTTCCTACCATTTTTGATGAATCTGATGATAGATTGTCAATCTTCAACTTTTCTGATCCATCAACATTAGATTCATTTTTAATTTCTTCTGCTTTTTGAATAAACAATTCTGACCAAAATTTGAGGTGCTTGACATCTGGTTGTAAAACAATCTTATCAGCTGGGTATCCAAATTCTCGTTCTCTATTGTATCCATTATCCAAATTTATAAACTCACACCTTCTTGCCAAAAAATAGTCCCAAACACTTTTCGTCACATTCTCAAGACCAGCTTGTTTTCTTTCCATTTCAGAGTTAAACAAAAAGGTTCCATACTGGCATGAATAAGAATGATACAGCAGCTTTCTCAAAAACAGTTCGCCAAACTCAAACTGGTCAGGAAATTGCACAACTAGCTGATAAACAGTGTCTAGAAATTGGTGAAATATTGGAGAAGTGTATTTCATGTTGCTTCCAGAAGCAGATAATGAAGATAAAAAATAATTTTCATTATTTCGGCCAACATTACTGATTGCAGATACAGCAAACGCACCAGACTTTATAAACTTGGACCCAACATCTTTTAAAAGTTGATGTGCAGTTCCAAACGGCGACTCTGAAGGCTCTTCAAAATTCGTTTCAGAATTCAAATGCCCCGACCTTTCGGCAAACCTATGGCCAAACGATAACCATTCTTTTTCTATCAACACAATGAATCCGTCTAATGTCCGATAATAAGGATCCAACAGAATCTGTGTAATTGCAGAAAGTTGCGAAGTACGGTCCCAGCCATCTGAACAGTGAATAATAACATGCGAAAACTGGAAATGGACATGCTCAGATATTGTAACTGCACCAGCAAGAATTGTAGAAATATATCTTAACCAATTTGATCGTAGTAACGAATCGGTTGATGGCGGCGTACTGGAAATGTCGCCATCTTTTAGAGCATACATCATTTTGTTGAGGGAATCTCGCATGACGTGAATATTATCGATACCCAAATAAACTTTGCGTGCGCCTTTATAGTTTTCCATGTTTTCGGAGCCTGCGCCAAGAGCTGTTTGAGCCATTGCGTTTGCAGTGGGCCGAGCGTCTACAATCAGATTGTCTTGTTTTGAAGTGATTCCTGGTAAAGCTTTAGGACACTCGTTATCGGGGTTTGAGTAGGTGTGTTTTTGATTAGAAGACATGATATCAGATACAATTGACTCATCATGGATTGAACGTGCTTGTTTCAAACCAACCATTGGCTGAGAACAACGAGTGATGGTGCATCCGTTAAACTTGTGATAATACGAAAGAGCAGGAACTCTACCTTTTGACCTAAACTTTGCAGCCTGACTAATAACAGTGTCTGAAACTGATGACGGGACCAGAAATATAGAAGGATAAGTAGATGATAATTGGTACTTTGAATTGATATTGGTGATACGCCAATTTGCAGGTGAGTCTAATGCGCCTTGTCGGGTGAATTCAGCCACAGGGTCATAAACCGACCAACCATTATAGTTGCGCTCAATGGAGATGGGAGTATAGAAAAAGGCGTAAAGCTGGCGGGTATCGTGAATACAAGTCAAACGAACGAGGGAATCAAAAGTGTCACGAGTGACTTGATCAGACGTAAAAGCCAAAGTGATGCAGACCAAGTCTTTACATTTGATTTGAATTGAAGGATTGGTATCCAGATTTGCGAGGTCCAAAGGCTGACTAGAAGTAGGTTCAAGGCTTGATGAATTGACAGCTTGAAGACGACAAACTTTATTAATGATTGGGTAACAGATCCAAACTTCACGATGGTTTTGAGAATCTTGGAAAATGAGGTGATGAGTTGTTAGGTGTAAAGAGCCTACAGAACTCATGCCTAGTCGAGTGTAGACGACGTGAGGGACCTAAACAGCAAATGAAAAAGGAAAAAGAGGTTAAAAACACAGCGACAGAGACTTGTAAACATGACGATGAAACGGTGATACCTTTGCGATTTTGATGAAATCCATGTTGGCGATGCTTTGGTTTCCAAGTTGGATGTGAGCACACTTTTTAAGAAACGGCGGTCAAAAGAGCAAAGTGTGTCATGACACGGGTATGAGATGTACGTAAGACAGACTGGAATATACGGAGGTTGACCAAGGTTGGTCACTGCTGGCTATAATCAGCTACTGTTGTTCACGCAAACAACCAAAACTCTTACCGTCGAAATATCTATCAATTGAATCTATCAAAACCTTTAATTTCAAAACTAGTCTCGTTGTGAGCTGTGTCTAACCACGTCACATGACTTACCATAGTTACGGTCAATGACGTCATATGCGCCGGTGGAACTGATAACCAGAACCGACTTCAGCCGCAGCAACATTGGCGTTCCGGTGCTCAAAAACCGGTTCGAACCGACAACAAAGTCTTTTTATGCCAGTCATCATCGGTTTTGATAGACAACGAGGTTTAATAATCGGTCACCAACACCGGGTCATACGCATTACAAAAGTCCTTATTCCGGAACCCGTCAAGGTCAAAGTTTTTATGTTTCAATCACTCAATCAAACATGACATCCGTTTATTCCGACCTCTCAAGCACCGAACCTACCACTTACCAACCTGGCAGTCGATCATCCAAACAGCCATTGTCGTCACTCAACAGCAACCTTTGTTTCATGTGTCACTACCACCAAAACCTCCATTTTCATTCATTCTTTTTTTTCTTTTTCTTCTTTTTCTTTTTCTTTTTCCACCATTAACATAAACATCATCACTAAACCTTCAAGAAGAATGCCTTCTATTCCAGACACTTATTCTAATGAGCCTGTCCAGAAACGTCCAGACGTGCCTACGCCTGTTGCTTCAGACTCTAAACACTCTCGCACTCATTCCAAATCTCGTTCTACTTCACAACAGCCTACAAAGGTTCACAAACGTCGCTCAATTGGCAACTGGGATCTCATCAAAACCGTTGGTGCCGGTTCAATGGGTCAAGTCAAACTGGCTCGGAACCGTGTCACCAACGCTTTTTGTGCCGTCAAAGTAGTTCCTCGTGCTTCTGTCGAACATCGTCGTCGTCAACAACAAGAAGCTGCAGCTGGCCATACAACCACCACCAACAACAACAAAGAATCTGATGAATCTAAAGACATTCGTACCGTCAGAGAAGCTGCCATTGGCAAACTACTGAACCATCCATACATTTGTAAACTCTACGAAATGCACATCATGTCAAGCCATTACTACATGCTCTTTGAATACGTGTCGGGTGGTCAAATGCTGGATTATATCATTGCTCACGGCTCTCTTAAAGAAAAACAGGCACGCAAGTTTTCTCGTGCAATTGCGTCTGCTTTAGACTATTGCCACCAAAACAGCATTGTCCATCGCGATTTGAAGATTGAAAACATTTTGATTTCAAGCGAAGGCGACATCAAAATCATTGATTTTGGTTTATCAAACCTTTATTCCCGTGAAAGTTTATTGAAAACTTTTTGTGGTTCTCTTTATTTTGCTGCTCCTGAACTATTATCAGCTCATCCTTACTGCGGTCCTGAAATCGACGTTTGGTCGTTTGGCGTCGTGCTCTACGTCTTGGTCTGTGGCAAAGTCCCTTTTGATGACCAGTCAATGCCTGCTCTTCATGCCAAAATCAAACGTGGCTTTGTCGAGTATCCGACTTGGATTTCTTCTGAATGTCGTGATTTGCTTTCTCGTATGCTTGTCGTGGATCCTCATCAACGTGCTACTCTTGATGAAGTTCGTCGTCATCCTTGGATGGTCAAAGGCTATGATAATCCTCCAGATTCGTATTTACCTTTCAGAAAACCGTTACAAGCTCCTTTAGATCCTTGTGTCATTGAAGAAATGTCTGGTTTTGAGTTTGGCGATGAGGAATTGATCACTAAACGTTTAAACTACATTCTCGAATCTCCTCAATACGTTGCTGCATGTAAAGAATGGTACAGAGTTCATGGTGGTGCCACCAGTTCTGACGATGTCTCTTCATCAAACAATCTTAACAGTTCAAACAATTCAAATTCTAACCCAATTGACTTGAATCGTCGTTCCCGTCATTCATTTGTTGATTTTTATAAACGCCGTTCTTTGTCTGCTGAATCGCCAAATGCAAGTTTCAATGGCTCTTTTAATTCTCCAGACTCTCCTACTGCGTCGGCAAATATACCAAATCCTTCAACTCCTATGAAAACTCTAGACCCTACAAACGCGTACCATCCTCTTATCTCTGTTTACTTTTTGGTTCGTGAAAAACAAGAACGTGAACGTGCAAAGAAGCCTTCAATCACTGTCAATACTTCTAATCCTCCTCAAACAACACCAAGAACTGCATCCGTGACACTTCCTCCTACTTCTCCCGGGGGTCCAACCGCATACAATGGCATCACCCAACAACAAGATGAAAAACGGTTTTTGGCTCCTACCGTTCCTGCTCCTGAAGCTGCTCACACTTCTGGAAACGAAGTGAATACTGTTCCAAGAGGTCGTGCTCGCGCTAAAACCCAAGGTGCTGGAGGTACTGATAAACCATTTGTTTTTGATAACAATGGTCATACGTCTTCTGGGTACAATCGCAATGCCGGTGTTCAAAATACTACTGGACAAGCCATTACACATCCTATGCACAGTGACACATCGGCAAGTGGAGGAACAGGCTTTGCCACTTCATTACTACGAAGGTTGTCTTCGAAACGACGACCAGTCACTTACCAACAGCAAGCACAACAAGCTCAGGCTCAGGCTCATGCTCAAGCACAACAAACACATGCACAAGTACAACAATACAATGCAGGCTCTGGGCTAAGTAAACATCACCATTCTCAAAGCACAGCTCCCGCATTTGCTGATGTCGATCTTGATGGTTCTTCTAAGTTGGCAGGCCAAGCCAATCAAACTGATGCAAGCTCGAATGCTGATACAAGCACGCAAAGCCCCAGCCTTGGCAGAAGCGTTTCTAGCAAACCATATCCCAAACCAACACTTGCCGAGCCTCCACAGGCAGCTTCAGTCGACATGGCTGGCACAAAGGGTTCAACCAAATTCCATCCGTCGGCACGTGCAAAGTCAATGGGACATGCTCGTCATGAAATGTCTTCAAATGTGCCGCCATGTCCGCCGTCCCGTCCACTTGGTACTGAAGTATCTCGTGAAAAGTCTTTTAATGTTGGTGAAGCCGAGAGCGGCGATATTGCAGATGAATTTTTCGATGACTATTATAACGAAAGTGATGATCCATCCGATCGTAACAACAATGAGCCAAAAGAAGGTGCAACGAAAAGCAGCATGCTTACAGTTCCGCCGCAAGGAAATTCGTACGGTTCAGCACAAACGCATGCCCAAAGTCAATTACAGGCGATGCACCAAGCTCAACATCAACAAAATGCATCTCGTGTTGGGTCAAGACATGGACATTCTCAATCTGTCAGTGTTGGTTCTAATCAAACTAGTCAACAGACTATTCAACAAACCAATCATAGCAATAATGTGACACCTACCCAGTCCAGTCAAACAATGTTATCTATTGAATATCCCAAGCAAGTTTTCCTCAAGGGATTTTTTTCTGTACAGTCTACGTCTACTAAACCGTTGGCATACATCCGATCCGATATTATCAGGGTTTTGACGCAGTTGGGTGTCGAGTACCATGAAATCCGTGGCGGTTTTGAGTGCAAACATAGACCATCATTAAAAGATGAATTGATGAGCGGACGTGGAGGAAATTCCAATGGACAATTGACTAGTCCAACTGGCGGCAACTATTCACCACCAAGTTCGCCATTAGATAATAACAATAATGGAGGAAAAGGACATTGGAGAAAGTTATCATTTGGATCTGGATTTTTTTCAAATAGAAAAGCGTCACGTCATCAAAATGAATCTCAAAACAATGTGGGCGATTTTTCGAGTGATGTTTCTACAGACAGTGTAGCAGGAGCTGGGTATTATGGAATGACGAATAACGCGTCTTCGTCTACGGGCGGCGGTAGTGGAACAGTAGTTTCAGGAATCACGGCAGCTAGCAGCAACAGCAGTGGTGGTAACAGTGGAGCAGGACCATCTGGATATAACATGAATGCCATGTCGGGAGGTTCAGATATGTTGACAGGAACAGGAGCACCGACATCAACATCTTCACAAGTGAGGACGCCGTTGCAGTTTGAGGTTTGGATTGTTAGAGTTCCATTGCTCCAGTTGCATGGAGTGCAGTTTAAAAAGTTGCGAGGCAATTCGTGGTTGTATAAAAACCTGGCGACCAAGATATTAGCAGAGTTGAGATTATAAATCTTATTTTTTCTTGTGTAAAATGTAAATGAATGAACCAATTGATTGGATGAAGATATAAACTTATTTATTTTTCGGTACTTGGTATGTACAAATGTGGAAGGTTACGAAATAAATGACGTTGATGATTGTCAATTCCAATTTACAAAAAAAATAAAATAAAATTAAAAACGTATATAAAATAGTTAGAAAAAGTACAAAAGTATTAAAGACATTAGTTGAACAAAAGAAAAATGTTTTTTGACATTAAAAAAGGAGTGTTAATATATAATCAATAAAGAATCAACAGAGAATGTCAAAAAAAAAGAATCTTTTTGTTTTTTTCAAAAAAATCGGAATAAAAAAACAGGCGTGTGATATAGGTTTTGTCGAAAAAAAAGAGTTTGGGTTTGTTGATAAGGTATTTATTTGTTTATTATAATCAAAAAACAGTAAATCAATAAATCAATCAAATTAATAAATTTAAAATTCACGGGCAGCACGTCTCTTCATAATCATATTTCTGACCAAGATGGCAAAGATACCGCAGCCGACAACAAAAAGGATGCAGAAAACGAGGATAACGCCACGGGGAAGAAGAGTAGTAGTCAACATTATGAATTAAAGAGTTTTTTTTTTGAATCAAAAGTGATGATTAAAAAGGTTTTTGTTGAACAAGAATTGGAAACGGAATCGAATATGTTCAGAAAGAAAGAAAGATTTAATGTGAAAGATTTTTTTTTTAAAAAAACGAAATGAAAAAAAAGCAGCCAACTATTCTGGCAAATAGGAATGATGCATGGGTAAGGGTTTCTGATAGCTGCGCTTCAAAAAAAACGGTGTTGCGTACATCAAAATCACGCTAAAGTCATTTTATAGTCACATGACTTCATATAACAAACAAAACATGAATTTTCTTTTACATACATCAGTTTTACATGCATGTACCGTCGACTCCACACACTCACACCCTAGCCCTTTCGGAAACCGTTAAACATATATCTAAATTTCACAAAATTACTTGTTCTGGGACCGCGCGTTGTTCTTTATTTAATTTCTGGGTCCTTAAACACAACATTCGTGACAACGTTGGGGCGCGTTTCTATGAAAAGAAAGTTTATTCCGTAGTCATGTGACCTAGACGTGATTAATACGTGACTATTAATGACCAGCACATGAAGTTAATGAACCACGTGAAACCAACCATTCTTCGCAACAAATGATTCCAACCGTGTAATTCTTTTTTTTTTTTTTTTGCAACACTACATTTTTCGTTTACCATTTTCAACTTCAATTTGTTCACTTTTTCAAATCATCATCAATTCCACAAAAAATAACAAAAATGTCATCTGCCAATTTAAACAAAGTGCTTGCACGGACTGAAGAAAAAATCAAAGAAGGCGATTACTACGAGGCTCACCAAGCTACTCGCACAGTCGTCAACAGATACGTTCGCACCAAAAAGTATTCAGATGCTGTCCAGTTTCTTGTCCACATTTCTGAGCTTCTTGCGCGGGCCGGTGAATCGTCGTCTGCTAGCGATTTGATTTTGTATTTGATTGAAGTTTATAAAAAGGCAGGCTACGAATGTAATCAAGAAACTCGTGGACAGTTGGTTCAGCTTGTTAGTTATTTGAATGCTGGTAAAGAACCGCTTGTCAAAAAGATTGCAAAAGAAGCTTTAGATTGGTCATCTTTGACATCATCAACAACACCTTTTGGTGACCGTGAACTTCATCATGTTTTTGGTGTCAAGTTTGCTCAAGAATCAACAGACTCTTATGAAGCTGAACGCCATTTATTGTTGGGAACTAAAGAGTCACCCAAAGTGTTGGCAAATATGCTTTATAAATGGGCTGTTGAACCTGGAACGACATCCAACAAAGCCAATTCAAATACCAATAATACCAATAATAATACTAATAAGACTGATGAAGCTGTTGAAATTTATAATGAACGTTTGGAAGAAAAGGCATCTTATCTACCATTATATTTGTCAAGAGGTGTGTTTGGATATTTAAGTATTGGAAATATCAGAGATTCTCGAGCAATCACTCACGAATTCATTCAATTGGCTTTAAATGACAAGACAACGTCTCCAAGTTTGTTGCCACATTTGAACCACGAAGTATTAGCCAGCAATGGCACAGACTCTGTCGGAAACAGTCAGTTATACGTGTTTGAGCAGATTCCGTTATTGAACTTTTTGCAGCTTTTGATTCCCACTTGTCAACTCAAGTCTGCACAAATGTATCAGCGACTAAAGTCTAGATACGATGCCATTCTTAAGGAAATGGTGGCATGGGAAGAAGCTCTTGATGTTATTGGAAAGAACTATTTTGGAATCCAGCCACCTCGTAATCAAGGAAATATGTTGCAAGATTTGTTTGGTTCTATTATGGGAGGTGGGATGAATTAATTTATATAATTTATTTATACTGTCTAAGAAATAAAAATTATTGTTTATAAATTGAACATTGTTCAACAGCTTTGGTGAATTGAGGAGTATGACAATGTTTCAATTTCTCAATGGCTTTTTCTGGAGAAAACCAACTTCGAAGTCTTGTACCAGATTCTGGAAATTTGTCCATCACTTTGACGTTTGGATTGGCAACGTCAAGTTCGTAGATATGGTACTCGGTTTTGGCGTATTCCGGAAAAGGATGTGTTTTGCTTATGTGAGGAGGCATGTCTGTAAGAATTGGAGTTTCGAGTAAAGGAACCAAAATGTCGACTGGGTTAATCAAAGTTTTTGAAGACACATTATTATTAGATTCACCATTTACTTCTACACAAACCCCGGCCTCTTCCCAGGTTTCGCGAAGAGCAGCCAATCTATAATCAGACTGTTCATCTTTTTCGACGCCGCCTTTGGGAATGATGCGGTGTGAACGATTGAATTGGCTTGAAATCAAGAGGATTTGTCGGGTTTTGGAGTTGATGACAACTGTTCCGGCAACTACTCTTGCGCCTTTAGAAGAATAGACTAAATAAATATTAAATAGATAATTGTATTAATAAATAGACATAAATAAATATTAAATAAATGAAATTAAATAAAAGGATTAAAAAACGTAGCATCTATGGATTGATGGACCTTGACATGACACCACATACCTTGATTTTGTCGGCCTTCTCTGGCAACCATGGAATGTGAACTGAATGCCACGTCAGAAGACAAGTTCAAGGAATTGTTGTTCATGGTCGGTGTAGACGTGATGGAAGTTGGTGAAGTTGAAGTGGCAGCACTTGTAGTACTTGTAGTATTTGGAGTTGAATTAGACATGATTTGACAAAAAACAAAAAACAAAAAACAAAAATAATTTATTTGAAAACTAATTTAAACAATCAAATGACAGAAACAAAAGATTGCTAATGGAAATCAAATGTAATTCAAGTATCAATTAAAGCTTAGAGTCTTTAGTTTAAGAAACGCCAGCTGATTTGCGTGGATGTTACATAAGACAACAGCACATTGATGAATAAAGAATGACAAATTGTGGATTTTTGGGTTGGACAAGGTTAGAAATCTCAAAGATTTCAAGTACAAATATAAACAATTTAGTTTCTTTCGTCTTTGGCTTTGATTCTACATTTCGTTTCGTAAACACTCATGGCAGTGACAACGACAACCGGCTCAAACAATTCAAGAAGAATTCAAGGCTGTGATCACAGGAACTGTCAAAATGAAGAAACGATGATGGCCTTGGACAAAGCATAATGTTATAAGAAATGTGGCAAACGTTGTAGAGTTTGCTGTAAGTTTGTGGGTTTTTGAATTGATGAAAAAAGTGTATATTTATTTTATTTTTTTTGTAAATTATTATAGATTGTGATTGGTGTAAAATCAACAAAATACTATGAATTGTCATTTGAATACGAATGTGAAAAAAATACAAAACCATTTCACCAATTCTTTTTCTTCTGACAGAGTCGATCCAAACAATTCTTTAAACTCTTTTTAAAAGTCAAATACCGTTTAACCCAACTTTTACTATTTACTCACAAACTACAGCTACACATATTCGCTCCATTTCGATCTGCCGGCTGTCGTCACTGTAGCCTTTTTGTTTGTGTTGAACGATCACCAAGATTTCAAGATCCAAGTCAAAAATATTCTAGTTGACGATTGTTACAACTTTTATTACACATGTTGTCACTATTCAATCTCAACTTTCAAAAACTTTTTAACCAATAAAACCATTAAAACCAATATTTATCAATAAATATAATAAAAAAAAAA
>JAJLVH010000211.1:0-13353 GCA_030570155.1 Magnusiomyces magnusii
TCCATTTCTTCTTTCTATTTTATTTGCGTTTTTAAAAAATACACACACGAAATACGGATTCGAATAAGAATTAAAAAAGAATAAAAAGAAACAGAAACAGAGTAAAAACAATTTGTTATATAACTTATTATTCGTCACCTGCAGAATTTGTTTTCTATCCTATTAAATTTCGTGTAATCAACAAAGAAAGCAATAATTAACTCATATTATCGAATTACTATTATAATCATGCCGTATGTATTGGTTGCTTGATTGATTGATTGAAATTGCTTTTGATAGACTAACGTCAGCTATATCTTTTTGTTTATTTGTTTTTTTAGTTCTCGTTCTCAAAATCCAGTTAAAAAAAACTCCATTAAGGAAAACTCCTTAAGCAACAAAGTCGACAATGCCGCCACAAAAGATGTCAAAGAAACTACCGATGATGCTACGGAAGTTCTTGTAAATGCCATCGAAAATGTAGCTGAGAACGCTAAACCTCTTGCTGACATTGCACCTGAAAAGACTGAAAAAGCTGACAATGCCGACAAGGCATCTAAAAACGGTTCCAAAAAGGATTCTGAGACATTGCCCAAATCTGCCGATAACGCTACGGAAGTTCTTGTAGATGCTATTGAAAGTGTAGCTGAGAATGCTAAACCTCTTGCTGACGTTGCACCTGAAAAGGCTGAAAAGACTGAAAAAGCTGACAAGGCTACCAATAACGCATCCAAAAATGGTTCCAAAAAGGATTCCGAAACTGCAGATAATGCTACAGAAGTTCTTGTAGGTGCCATCGAAAATGTAGCTGAAAATGCTAAACCTCTTGCTGATGTTGCACCTGAAAAGACTGGTGAAGCTACTGAAAAGACTGACAAGGCTACCAATAATGAATCCAAAAACGGTTCCAAAAAGGATTCTGAGACATTGCCCAAATCTGCCGATAACGCTACGGAAGTTCTTGTAGATGCTATTGAAAATGTAGCTGAGAACGCTAAACCTCTTGCTGACATTGCACCTGAAAAGACTGGAAAGACTGAAAAAGCTGACAAGACTACTGATAACGCATCCAAAAACGGTTCCAAAAAGGATTCCGAAACTGCCGATAATGCTACAGAAGTTCTTGTTGGTGCTATTGAAAGTGTAGCTGAGAATGCTAAACCTCTTGCTGATGTTACACCTGAAAAAGCTGGAAAAGCATCCAACAAGACTGAAAATGTTGAAGAAAGTGTTAAAAAGGCAGGAAATGAGGCTATTGAAAAGTCTACTGATATCGTATCAGATGTTACTGGAAACTTGTCTAAAAACGCATCTGAAAAAGCTGATAAGGCTGTTGAAAAGGCTAACGATGTTGCTGAAAGTGTGGCTGAAAAGGCTGCTGATACTACATCCGAAATCTCTGAAAAGGCATCTGAAGTCACTAAAGATGTCAAAGAAAAGGCATCTGAAACTGCCGATAAGGCCGCTGAAAATGTTGACAAGGCTATGGAAAGTGCATCCGTGAAGGCTGAAGATGCTAAAGAAAAGGCTGGCGAAATTGTTGATACCACAGCTGAAACTGCTGAGAACGTTAAAAAGAACGTTATCGAAAGTGTGAATGAAACAGCCGAAAAGGCAGCTGAAGTTACTGACAAAGCTATTGATATCGCATCCGAAAAGGCTGGAGAAGCATCTGAAAAGGCATCTGAAGTTGTTGAAAAGGTTGTTGAGACTGTATCTGAAATGACTGACAAGGCTGTCGAAATCGCGTCTGAAATCACTACAACAGTTGCTGACAAAGCTGTTGAAGCTACCAAGTCAATTGAAGAGTCTGTGAAATCTGCAGTTGATGCTGTCAAGGACTCTCTTCCAACCGACGCTCAAAAAGAAAATCTTGCTGATTCTGCCAAAATGTCTGTGGATTCTGTTGAAAAAGATATTGAGTCGACTATAAAACAAGCCTCTGGTTCTTCATCTCAAAAGTCTGAAAAGGCTTCTACTACAGCTGAAAGATCCGTGGATGCTTCTAAAAAAGAAGACGACCAAGTTGGTCCTTCTAACTTTGCCAGTTCTATTAAAGATTGCTGCGTTTCTATCGTCTCATCCATCCAAGCTGCGGGAAATTCAAGCATCGATGCCATTAAAGAGAACCCTGCCATTGCCTCTTGTGTTGCATCCACCGTTGCTGCTGTTTCCATTTTAAGTGTCGGTTTTGCTAACTCCCAGCATCACAAGTTTGGTCATTCTTTTGCTCATGCCAAGTTTACTGAAAAGGAAGCAGGTATTGCTGCTTTTGTAGTATTGGCATTGGGTGTTGGTCACTACGCTCTTTCTCAAAGAAAGACTGCAAAGCAGTAAATACGCTGTCGAAAAAAGAAAATCACAAAAATGACGAAAAAAAAAAAACTGTTTTTATTCCATTTTAGTTTCGTTGGTTATATATTATGATTATCCTTATTATTGTTACTATTGATGTTTCTTTAGTTATTTAGTTATCCTGTGAATGAGCATTTTCAGCCTTATCCTGGTCCACTAGTTTGGCGATTTGTATGGAGCTTCATTTCGCAGCTTTTCATTGGTCGCTTTGTCTGCAGGCATCACGCAACTAGCGGACCGTATGTATGTAAACCATATTCGTTACATTTTTAGTTACAACAAGTTGTAACAGGTTTGTTTTTTAAATGATTTAAAACATCAATGAAATAGAAAATGGAAATATATTACATTAAATTAATACCAAAATAACCAAATTAATGTATACATCCACGCCTCGATACTTGAAAGAGCATTGTGGGGCTTGTAACATGTTTGTAACATGTTAAATGGTGCAACAGAACCGGCACTCGTACAAGATGGTGTCTGCTTATTGGTCAAAAGTTAAAGCTATATGCAACGATGATAGAAATGTAAAAGATTTGGCATATATCAAAAAGGTTTTAGTAAATTTTACAATTGGTGAAAAAGTTGTGTATTTATGGCTTATAGAAAAAAACTTGTTTGGATAACTAAAGCATTTTGTTAAGAGCTTGTGAACTAGTGGTTTTGATTGTTTTTTTTAAAAAAATGGGTTTAAATAAACAAGTAGCAGTTTCTCAAAAAGATTGTATAAATTTTCATAAAAACTTGAGTAGTACCAAAAACCGTTCGTTTATGATTTCTTATATTATTCATAAACACAACATGATTAAGGGAAAAAGTAATATTTATTCACTGTTTTAAATAGAAAACTTCGTAGTCAAAATTATATATATCATTAAATATATAACTCTTACAGGTGCAACATGTTTCAGGAATTTATAGTATAATGATTGTAAAATCTAAGACTTTTTTTCTTTTGTTTCCTTGTTGCCATATGAAGAAAAAAAACTTTTTCTAGATTTCTGAAAAACGTAAAAAAAAAGTATTAGTGATGATCTTTTACTTTGTATTTTTTTTTTTAAAAAAAATTAATCCATTATTGTTATTATGAAACCGATATATAATATCTTTCTTGTATTTTTTGAATTTCATCATTTGTACACAATTTCTAAAACTAATCGGCAAACACTTTTTTTACTTTTTTTTTAATATTTTAAGTAAATTGGAAAATATTATAGATTAAAGATTAATAGGTTTATATGACAGGTCTAGATTTTTGTTGGTCATTCACATGTACTTTTCAAGTCGTAGATGATGACCAATTAGAAAAAACGAACCATTGAATCATTTTGTTTATCAAATATTTGGAGGCTCATCATAAATTAAAACATTCTCTACAATGTGTCTTTGGTTTATTTATTGTTTTCAAGACATATTGTATTAAAAAAAAAAAGCAAATGTGCAAAATTAAATGGAATTGAATCTCGGTAATATTTATTTCAACTGTTCATCAGTAATTCTTTTTTTCTTGTGAAAATAAAAAGTATTATCAAAATTTACATTAATATATTTATCATTCATCAAAACTTGTTTATCTGTAATTGTATAATTAACTTGGGTGGAATCTCATACTGAATAAGCTGCTTCCATGATAAACTTACATTTGGATTGTGGAAACAATTATGGCCAACAAGATATATTTGTAGAATCACAAAAGTTTTTTAAAGTTAAAACAAAACCGCTACAGAAATTGATTATTATAACAATGTTGAATAATAATTCTCACTGTCATAATACTGTTTTTATGATATAAGAATGACGAATATCCAAACTATTAAACACTATTTGTATTTTTTCAAACGGATGGCACTAGATCTTATTATTGTTATTAATATTATGCCAATGACCTTTTGGTTTCTAATTCCTTTTTTCTTTTTTTTAATAATCATCAATGGGTCTCGGTGGTTGGTCGAAATGTAGTATACGAAAATTAAACACAGAATATAAAAATAAAAAATAAAAAATAAAAAAAAGTTATTAAAAGCTCGTTTGTACCTTACGTTTTGATTCTTGCTTATTTATCAAAATGTCAATGATTCCGGGCTTTCTTCTTAATAAGCACTTTAAATTCAAAAAAATGTCTCAATTATAATTTCTTATTTTTTTTTTTTCTTTTCTTTTTTGTTGGTGGTGGTTTTTTTTTAGTTTATTTCATTTTTGTTTTATTTATTTAGGTGACAATTATCAAACAGTAACACACGTTATATGAAATGACAATCAATTATTTTGTTCAATTTCTATACCTTTTCAATTGTTCTTTTTTTTGTAATTGTTATTATGGTCATATATAGATATTAAACCAATTCCTTCAAGATTCAAATAGTGTGGAACTTCCTCCATTTATTTTGAAGTAATGTTAATGGAAAGTGTTGATGAGATACCCTTATTATTGTAAATATTTTTTATACAGCGGGTATCATTAATAAATATACACGTAATAAGTGGCTATTTGTATAGTTCAACTAAGTTAAATTCATATCAGCAAATGAATTGATACTTCGTAATAGTTTTTTTTCGATGTTTTATCAATATTGGTGGTCTATTGCTTGTATATATGCAGTGTGTACAATAACTTTCATTGAATAACCCAAGTCTTGTTCTTGATTGTTAATCTTTTTTTAGACCAATGAAAAGCATTGATATCAATGTAGTTTTAATGGATAAACATGTTGTGCAAGGTAAAATTGAACGTATATTTCTTATCTTTCATTTATCTTGTACATCATAACTGAGACTCATTGTTTCCCAATTGTTATTGAATCTCGTGAAGCTGTCATAGACACATTAGGAATATCAGTCAATTAGTTTGTTTGATTTAAAATACTTTTTTTTTTTTTTTTTTTTTTTTTTTTTTAGTTCAATGCTATTAGGCCACTTCTAAGTCGTAACATTGATTTTTATACTAGCCTATGCACCAAACATCATACAATTTAGAACGAATTTCTTCATCATTTATCTTTTTTTTGAATAGTTATTTTGAACCCTTTGA
The DNA here is from genome assembly GCA_030570155.1 of Magnusiomyces magnusii. Taxonomy (NCBI): domain Eukaryota; kingdom Fungi; phylum Ascomycota; class Dipodascomycetes; order Dipodascales; family Dipodascaceae; genus Magnusiomyces; species Magnusiomyces magnusii. The sequence goes on from JAJLVH010000211.1 coordinate 5,366, forward strand.
GATTGTCAAAATTGTCAAGATTGTCCAAAAGTAACCAATTGTATCCTATTTTTTTTTTTTTTGCCATGCTTCGGCAGTATCTCGACTTTACAATCGAAAATAATATATCTGGTTAGCCGCACTTGTTTAACATGACCATAAACTTCAAATAAGCAAATTGTGAAGGCTTATTTAAATTTAAGTAATTCAACATGTAATGATAATTGTTGTTAAAAAAAAAAAAGCCCACCCCTTTCATAATCATTCTTAACGTTAAAACCAATATTTTTTCCGTCATATGAACACATGTAAACAAATACATTTACAGATATATACTTTTATTTAACTGATCCTTAGGCACTTAACCCTCAAGCAGGGTAATTTTATAATTGCATCAAAACACAGTTCATCATCAACATGTGCACAAGACGCTTGCAAGAGCGGAGGAATATAAACAAAAATAAAAATAAAAAGCAATGCTTCTCGAGAAATTTATCCCTTTTTGTCAAAGATCGCACCTGCTCAGCTTTTATCCCCTACAAATCGTTTTTTCTTTTTAAACCAATGAAAAGCGGATTATCTCTTTGACTCCAACAATAAATAAATAGCAGTTTAAGTGAAACGCAAACTATTGTGTATGTGAGCTATAGTAATGGACATATATATGATTCATTAAACTAACTGGTATTAGATTTAGTTTGAACTCTTTAAAAAAACCAAAAAAGAATAAAGTATGTTGTATTTCATTTATTGGCCAATCAAAAGTGAGTTTTTTTCGTTTTATTGCTGTTTTTCTTTGTTTGTCCTTGGGCCAACTGCAATGTGCGTGCGGCTGTGCACATGAACATGTAGTGCACAAAAGTGTACAGTAAAGTTGTTTCTGTGTTGTAACTGGTTATAATTGCCCACTAACCGCATCGCGGCCATCTTGGTATCCTTTTTTTAAATGTCAAAAATCGTGGTTGGTTTTATGATTTTTTATCCCAAAAAAAAGAGGAAAGTAAAAATGAAAATAAAGTGAGTGCGTTTCTGTTTTCGTTTATAAATTCTCAGGTAATCAATAAGTTTTGATTTAATTTGTTTTGTACCAAACTAGTTATTGTTTTTTTTTTTTTTAATATTTTCTTTTTCATTTTTACTTAAAACACATTTTCTTCCATTTTGATATAATTAAAGCTTAAAAGTGTCTTTTTTTTCGTAATTTGGATAAACACCAGGAACACAAGCTGTTTGTTCTTCAATTGTTTTACAAATAATATGGATCCAATCGTTAATGAGCCAACGTTTTTTGCCTTTTTCTGAAAATAAAAGTAAACAAAAAACAAGATGGTCTTTGATTTTTCGCTAAGCTTTTTTTCTTTTAGAAAAGGTACACATCTTTGGTTTGCCATTGTGCCTTGATTTGAAAAATCCATCAGACAAGATATATAAAAAATATTAAACAAGAACTCAGTCTTTTTTTTCGAAAATAATTATTGGTATTTTTTACTGAAATGCATAAATCAGAAAAATATACAAAGCTTGTCTACCATTTTCCATTGTTCATTTAAATAATGTAAATAATAAATGTTCAATGTCACGTTCAAATGTTTTGCTAGTACGTGAGACATAACAGCTCAGCGTTTCAGAGTATCATTGGGTCGTGAGTTAATTCTATAATTATTGTTCCTAACCTCCGTTTGCAAAAGTCATTTTGTGATTCATGTATCTTTTATACAAATCATTATTCTAAACTGTTGAATAACAATCAGTGAATAAATGTATGTTGACAGATCGTGTTACTAAAAAGTATTTGGCCAGAAAAAGAGCACTGATTGCACCTTGTGATAATTACATTGTTATCAATTTTGTCAAATCTTTTATCATTTAAAACATGTATATCCTGTGTGATTAACTTTACCTTTGACGAGAAACATTTATTAACTTTGCTTATCCCTTCTCATTCTTATCTTTGATTGGCGTTTTTTGTTTTTAATATAAATTGACGCAAAGTTACAATTCATGTTAATTAAATCTATAAGTAATTTAAAAACTATATTGTTTAATACTCAAGTCGCGAATATCCAATTTAGTATCATTATTTATATTTCATTCATTAATGATTCAAATATTGAAGCTATTGGTTGGTTTGTTTTGTTGCTAATATGATTGTAGCTTAGCAACAAAGATACTAAACAAACAACTATTTCGATTCAAAACCTAACATAAACAAACTATCGCGCCTTCAATTGATTTTTTTTTTTAATTTCTACAATCAGAATCATTCATTATTTATAAATCCATAATTAGTCACACACATTTCTTGTATCACCACGCCAAACCATCATGTTTTCACATTTTCGGTATCCCACTTTTTTTACAATTCTTTGCAAATGTAAACACATATTTACAGATTCCATCTACGGATTGGCACAGGCTTCTGTTAAATACAAGTTCACGTGCGCAGTGCACTGTTTCTCTTTTTAAATTTTACTTTGATGTCTTACATTAAAGTTCTAGTATAATCAAAATTATCAAGGTTTACTTGTTTATATATTTGTTTGTGTATATTGTACAAATATGCCATCACCATGACGTTAATAATATCAGTAGAAAAAATGTATTGTCTAGTGATCTAGATTCAATGATGATGAACTAGCAAATTTTTTTTATATAGTTTATTTATTTTTAAAAGGGCTCGGTTGAAGATTCAATACTATTGTTTTTTTTTTTTCGTAATATCAAAAAAGGTCCATCTGATTTGCAATCTTTTTGTAGATTTATATTTGATCGGTTGATTTTTTTATAATTGTTATGTTTTTTCCAAATTTTAAAAAAATAAAAACATTTCAAATAATAATGTACCAATCGGTGGAGTTGATTTTGTATTTTTATTATTTTTATTTTATTTTTTTCGAGGATGAAATCATTATACTCTTAGTAATCAAAGTAGAAATTCTCCCAATTGTTTTTCATGCTTTCATCTGCCTGTTTTAAAGCAATTAAATGTCCAACACTCTTTTATAGATAATTAAGGCTGAGGAAGCAAACATGTAATTCAGCTGTCACATTAAACCCATGGAAATTATATCTATATATTAATATTGCCAAACTACGCTTCACACTGGCTTGTGTTTTTTAAAAATGCTTGTTGGCGGCTTCTGATTCGGTTGTTTGTTGTGAAAAGTAAATTCAAGTGATTAAATAATATGTAGACAAACCAAGAGAATATGTTTTTTTTTTTTTTTGAACAATAGATCTAATGTTTATTCTTATAAACTAGCTCTGATTAGTTTTTATCACATTCTCCATTATTTGATCAACTATAAATGGTAGTTATAGTCATGATATCAGTTTCTTTTTTGTTTTTTGTTTTGTGTTTTGTGTTTTGTGTTTTTTGTTTTTCTACAAAAGAAGAAAAAGGTACATAGCATGAATTTACATTTACACATTATTGTTTCTCTTCTTTTTTATTATTGGTTGCTAGTTGAGCTATACTGTTTATATATATTTTCACATCAAAAAAAAAAAAAAAAAAAAAAAAAAAAAGAATAAAAGCTAGCATTTATCGTTATTAAAAAAAATGTTACTATTGTCTTTTGTATATAACTAATAATCATTATGCTAACGATACTTCAGGGCAGTTTTCTATTAATAACAATCGAAAAAAGAAAATCTATACATCGTTTCTATTCTGTAGATTTTATAATTTTTATAATAAAAAAAGTACATCTTGAAGAATTTTTGGTAATTGTTAAATTTACAATTAACAAGTAAGCATACGAATTAATAAAAAAGACATTGGTCACGAAGAAAAAATATAATTGTGTCTATCGCCAAAAGATCTTCCAGTGGATAAAATATGCTCATCTGGTGTTTTATATCTTTCCAAAATACTATTTCAAAACATTTTTTTAAGTATAATTGATTTAGTTGGCATTTAATATATAGGATTTATAGCCTCGGGGTTTTTGACTTAAATATAAATAATTGACTTTTCCACCTTTTTTTGCTTATTTTTCCCTAGTTACTTTGAATAGACCCCATTTGCTTCCTCTGCTCTTTTTCTTCTCTCACACACAACCTTTTTATTTGATATACTCGACCCCGGTTAGAAACAAAACCTACTGGCTGAGATAGCAACCATACAGCTGGCTGTATTTAAAAAAACATCTCACGCTCTATAAATACATCTTGGAAGCAATATTATTGTTTTTTTTTTTTTTTTACGATATTAAATATGTAAGTATACGATGTCTCACACTTTTCCTTTTTGCTTATTAACGTCGTAGGCAATCTCTACGGCTATGAGCTTATTATTCATCAGGTCTTTCTTTTACGCTGCTGTGTATACAATCCCAGATGCCAATGAATTATGTTTGTGATATGTCAAAATGCTAATAAAAAAAACGTTTAATAGTCTTTTTTTTTTTTTTTTCATTATACAATGTACAATCGATAGATATTGAAAAGTTTCTTCATATTTATTACTTTATACCAGCCAATTTCAAATCTTTCTGTTATTGGTCAATTTTTGTCTAATTAGATTTCGGTAAGTACTTTTCTTTTTTTTTTTTTTTTTGCATTAATCAGCTTGTAACAAGTTGGTTCAACATAATCAGGTCCTGGTATCAATTTTTTGTTTCTCTTTTTTTCAATTCAAGTTTCATTTGATTCATGCATTAAAAAATAAATAAATAAAAACCCCATTTATACTAACCTTTCCTCATAACCAGATCTGATTTTATTTTCAAAAAACATCGGTTATTTGAATCGGTTATCTGAATCGGAATACAAACCAACTCATCATCAAGTTTGTTATGCCATTTTTCACGATTCCAACTACTATTCCGTTAAATAACATTTCTTGCAAGGTATTTTTATTTTATTTATTGTATTTTTACAAATGTCTAACCGTCTTTCATCAGGAAAATTAAAAACCAAATTATTAGATTTCCATTTTTCGTCACTCTTTTCTAATTTTATTCATTCATCATTATTTTTTAATTCATTAGTCTATGTCTAGGTTGTCATCGTCAAACGAATACAACGCCTACTGTCAGATCCCCAAAGTTACTCACTATTCGCAACCTTTTGGTCCAGAAGACACTGTCTTTTCCATCTACATCACATACTACCAGCCCATTCCCAGCACAGAAATCCTCAAAAGGGTACTATCAGTATCGTTTGGCCGTTACACCATTTCCGAGCCAGTAATTAGACAAGAGTCCAGCCCAAAATCGTTTTCCGTCACTGTTCGTGCGCCTACCCCAGGACAAGCAATCAGCGGCAACCACACGGTCCAGGTAAGTTTGATCATCTCGCCACCAGACGCAATTTCCAGCAAGTTGGATATTTGCAAATATTCGTATACACCACCTTCCGCCGCCACAACGTTAACCCAGGCCCCCATCCCGCTTCCTCCTCCCACCTTTCACCAGGTTCAGGACTACGGATTTGACTCGACCAAGGGACGCGTCAAGCAAACCCTTTCTCTGCCTCTTTCGGGCCAGCCCTCGCACCAATCGCCGAGCTCGGCAGTAGATCCGCGAGTCTTTTCTCCAGAAAACGCCGATCCCAGTGTAGTTGAAGAGTATAGTCAATCGCAGCAACCGCCGCCTCCACCGAGTCAATTCCAGTACACGCAACCAGCATCAAATCCAAGTGGTACCAGCAGCTCAATGTCTCCGGTAGAAACCAATTACGCACAAGTATCGACACATTATCAACATCATCATCAGCCATCTTCATCGACACCATCATCATACTCAGACGTCAACTATCAACGAGGATCTGGGTCAACAGCGCAGTCACAACAACAACAACAACAGCATTTATATTATCAACAAGGATCGCCGTATTACCAACAATCACACGGGTATGAGCTCAATCCGTCGTATGATACATCGTCGACATCATCAACAACAGCAGATATATCAGGATGGGGTATTGGTGTTGCAGGGAATATGGGATTTCAAGGCAACTATTACCAGCCGCGGGTCATGGGAGTCACGGATAATAGAACATTGATGGCACAATCATCTCAAGTGGGAATGCATCCAATGATGTATGGCCATTTTGATACGTCATCGATGACGATACCACATCTGGTGCGAACCACGGCGTTGTCGCAAGCGACCATGAGTTTAGGACTGGGAGGCATGGGGCACGACCCGCTGATCAACGAGACCACGAAAGCCAGTCTTGAAATCGTGGGAAACCTGGAGCACATGACCCAAGGCTGGACCGAGCAGGAGTGTGAAGCGAAGCGGCGGCTGGTCCAGTTCAAGAGAACGCAGCGGGGGCCGATTGTGAGCGTTGAGTTTTTTCCGCTAGAGGCCGGCAAGTGGACCAACAGCACGCCGAGCATAAGCTGCATATACTGGGAAGAAAAGAAAGAGTGCTTTGTGACGAGCGTTGATTGCATAACGTTGCTGGAGCAGCTGATCAACAACAAGTTCACGGTGGAGGAAAAAAACCGGATTCGCCGGAATCTTGAGGGATACCATCCGATGACGGTTTCGAAGGCCAAGCCAAGCTCGAGCGAGTTTTTCAAGGTGATTATGGCGTTTGACAAGCCCAAGCCGCGAAACATTGAAAAGGACGTGAAGGTATTCCAGTGGTCGTTGTTGGGAAAGGCGCTTCAAAAGATTGTTGGAAAGTATTCTGCGGATTATGGAGGACATGCTGCGACACTTGGATATGGCAGCGGCAGTTCGTATCATTCGGTGCATCCGATTATTCCACTCCAGCATACAATCATTACACAGCCAGAAGTGACGTTTCAAGGACAGAACCCGGGCAATAGTACCACAGGGTCGGGATCGCCAACAATGTATGGACAGATCAAGCAGCTGGGAGCAGCAGATAGATTTCAGGCATATGGCGGCGAGTTTCCAAGCACGCAGCCATGATTTTTTTTTTTTTTTTTTAATTTTTAATTTATGAAATAAAATAAATGAAATGAAATAAAAGTGTACGTAATTACGGGAGCTAAATAGGGGGCGTATGTTGAGCAGAGTAAAAAGAGCTAATTAGAGGACGTATGTTGAGCAGAACAAAAAGAACTAATTAGAGGACGTATATCGGCAAGAAGGTGGGCAGTGACACGGACCTAAATTGTGATTGGCTATTTATTTTTAATTAAATGTAAAAAAAGCTGGTTCTGGGGTCGTGTTGCTTCGGTTTCTGGTCATCCACAAAAGTATTTTTTTTTTTTATTTCATGAGTTCCTTAAACGTGTTGACGCTTTTGAAGCTTGCTTTGCCGTTTTGGACCGTGACAATGTGGTGGCCTTTTTTTTCAGCAGTATCAATCTCAGTAGTTTTTTTTGAAACAAAAAAGTCTGGATTGGCTGAATTGGCCAACAAGAGAGTAGCAAGTGTAGATTCAATGGGTTTAGAGGGATTAAACCAGAATTTGTACAGTTTTATGACAGCGGATTTGAGCAGATTGGAAGCCAGTTTGGAGAGAAAAGAGAAAACCGAGAAAACCGAGAGGGTAGGGGTAGGGGCGGAAGATAACAGAAGCGTGGAAGGGCCGCAGAGGTTGAGATAAGGCGAGGTATTTTTTTCAAAAGGCTGGGAGGGTTGCGAGGTTTGCGAGTATGCGAGGAGAGAGGATTTGCGGACCAAGATGGATTCGTTGGGTTTGAGCTCGAGTTTGAAGAGACCATTTTGGAGATTAGGAGGAGACAGAAACGAAGAAGTGGACTGGGTGATTGCGACGACACCGCGGCCAGTGACGGTGGTGGAGGAGGAGGAGGAGGACGAAGGCAGGAAAAAGAGAAACGAGGCCAGAGGCGAGTAGGCAAAGACGGCAGAGGCGGGAGTGAGGACCCAGTCGGCACGGCCGTCGAGCGTGAGCAGGGCGAGTGGAGCCGGTGCGGCAAGCAGCAGCGAAACAGGCTGGGCAGCGAGCAGTTTGCGGCGAGAGACGAATAAGGGCGTAGAGGCAGGCAGCGCGACGCGCAGGAGCGAGTTGCCGGCGAGGGCAAAGGCAGCTGGAGAAGGAGGAGGAGGAGGAGGAGG
>JAJLVH010000212.1:0-13314 GCA_030570155.1 Magnusiomyces magnusii
AAAATGTTTTTTTTGGCGGGGTCAGTGCCATAACGAGCAACTACAATGGGGGGTAAAAGAAGATCTTTGGTATCATGTTGGACACCAAGTTCTTTAAGTTCAATGTCGGTTGCACCCAAAGTTTTGAGTTGATCAGAAAGCCAATGAGCCATCTAAATAGAAATGAATGAAAAATAGGTTAGAATATGCGAAATAACGCGTGATTTCAAACAATTGAAAAAACAATAATAATAATAAACACAAACCTTGTTGACGTCAGGACGACGTTCGGGTTCAGCAGAAATGGATTGAATTGCCACAGCATCGGCAAGACCTAGAAACAAAGTACGATATTAGTAAAGATTGAATTATGATTTGACAAAAACAATATAGATAAGCATACGAGAAATATAGTCGGATTTGAGAGAATCGACCTTATCAAAGTACTTTTGAATAGTTGATTCAGACATGATGAGATTTGATGAGTGATGAATTGAGTTTTATGACGGTTTCAACGCGAATTGAGTTTTCTGTTGAGTAAAAAAGGTTGAATTGAATTGAAGTGAAGAGAAGAAGGAAGGAATTGGATTTGGCGATAAGTGAAATGTTTATAACCACAAACCCTAGTCCTGGATGTAACGCCGTGTGCGGCAAGGTGGCAAACAATTAGTCATCACTTGTCAGCGCTTACAAACATATGACACTTGCTGTCACGAAAAACAGCAAATTTTTACTTTTTTTCTTTTTTTCTGTTTCTTTTTTTTTTTTCAACAATTTTCGTTAATTTTTAATTCCAAATTTTTCGCGTTTTTGATTTTTTTTTTTTCCTTGAAATTCTTTTTTTAAATTCATAAAATTCCTAATTTGTTAATTCCCGTTTTTAAAACCCTTTTTTGTTAAATTGCACCAATTGCCATTATGTCTAATCTTGCTACTTCCACCACCACCACCACTTCCAAAAATACTGCAGCCCCTTCGTCTATTTGGTCTCGTCGAACAAAGTATGTATATTGAGGATTTTTAAATCATCTATTGTGAAATTGTTTTTAACATTATTATCATTATCATTATTATAATTACAATTGTAATTATATTTATTTTTTTTTTTTTTTTTTTTTTTTTTTAGCGAGAAATCAACATTTTTGGCTTCGACTGGTGCTAAACTAAAATCCGATTCACCTCTAAAATCCTCCACCTCCTCCAGTCAAAAGTATTCTGTGGCTTCTGCGATATCCGCTTCTTCTTCTAAACTTGCTTCAAGAAAGTTGGAAAAGCAAAATGAGCCTGCAAAGCTCGACAATGACGGTAAAATCGTTATCAATCCTGTCTTGGGAAACAGCGTTTTGAACTCGTCCTGGACTATATGGTTCATGAATAGAGGCCCCGGTGTCAAGATTTCAAATTATCTTGACGCCACTAAACAGCTCGAGTCTTTCTCAACTGTTGAAGAGTTTTGGCATATTTATACCCATCTTAAACGGGTCGACCGTTTACCCTTCACCAGCGAGTTTCAAGTTTTTCGTAAAGGTGTTAAGCCTATGTGGGAGGATCCTGTCAATGTCAATGGTGGAAAATGGGTCATTCGATTCAAGCGGCCCTTCAAGACCTACAGTAACAATACCGTTTATACTTCATCGGCAGCAAACTCCGCAAACAACAGTTTGGCAACTACCCCAACCACTTCTCATGCTCTTTTGGCTATTGCCAGTCAAGCCAACAACGCTATTGGAGCTTCTTCTACTGATGGCACTACTACTCCCACTACTGCTTCTCACGCTCTTCTTCCTTCTCAAGGCACCCATCGTACTGGTAACCAAGCTCGTCTTCAAACCCGTCTTTATTGGGAAAAATTGCTTCTTTCCATCATTGGTGGAAATCTTGCCAAGGAGTCAAATGTAGACGTTAATGAAATCACTGGTGCAGTCATGAGTGTCCGTAAAGATGAAGACATTTTAAGCGTTTGGACCAGATCCGGTGAACATGGTGAAGGTAATCCTAATATTCTTAAAGCTATTAGAAAGTTGTTGGAGCTGTCAGAAGCTCAAGTTTTTGAATTTAAAATTCACTCTGAAAGTATTAAAGAAGGTGCTCAAAAACAAGCTCTTTACAATAATAATATGCTTCACAACCATAACAATTCTTCTACAAACCTTTATCATAACAATCATCATCACCATCATAACAATCATCATCACCATAATAACAACAACAACCACAATTCTGGTTCATCTTCTTCCAGTACTAATTTGTGGGGAAATTCTAATCAATTGTCATCCAACACATCCATGGGATCACCTTCTTTGTCACCTTCAAATGGGCCTGGTAACATATTAGGTCATTCCAATGGAAGTTCTACTTCTTTAAACCATCACCAATCTTCAAGTACCAACAATCATCACAACCATAATAATCATCATAATACTAACAATAATAGCAATAACCATCATAATCATCACCTTAATGCTTACCATTCTCGACACAACAATTTGCAACAACTTGAAGCCACCGCTAGTATTTTAAGATCAGCATCTCCTGCTCCTTCTTCGTTTCCGACTTCAAGATTTAGTGCAGAAGCTGGTCCCATTTCTGCTGCCGCCATTGGTAGTAGATTGCCTCCAGCTTCTTCCACCACCACCACTACTCAAAAAAGTGTTGGGCCTAGTAGTATATGGTAAACGTTTATGTTTATATATCTATTAAATAGTAATATTGATTTTTATTTTCTTTTTTTTTTGTTTTTTTTTTTTTTTTATCAAATTTTGTTGATCAAATTTTCAAACCAAAAATAATGATGTGATATTTTCAGTATCACGTTCATAAAAAAAAATTTTTAATTATCAATAGGATTATTTGATTGGTGAACATTTAAAAAATCTCAAGTATATTGTGTTTCTGAATTTGGTTATTCGCTTTTGTTTTATATTTCCTTTTTGAAGAAACTTTTCTAAATTAAGAATTTCCAAATTTTTCAAAAAAAAATGATGTTTCAATGATTTTGAATACATTTGGACTTCACAACAACACAATTTGATTTAAAAAATTGGTTTCAAAAAAATTTAGTGTATTTTAAATCAAAAATACAAGAAAAAATGTTTAAAAACGACAAAATCTGCAAAAAAAATCGACTGTTAAAAAAGTAGTAATTTCAGCAAAAATTAGTGTCGATGTTGACAGGACTCGAACCTGCAACCTTTGGAACCGAAATCCAATGCGCTCACCATTGCGCCACAACACCTTCTCTAAAAATATAAAAAATCAGATTAAAATATCAAGCGTAAGACTAAAAAAGAAATAATCTCGGAGTTCACTAGCGTGGAAGTTATATACTTTTATAACCCTTGAGTAAAAAAAAAACTAGCGTGGAAAAGCAAAAGAGAAAACCTAACTCCAGCAAAAAAAGAGTGACAAGACCAAACAAAAGGATACCATAGAGTTTCTCGAAAAGCAGGCTGTTGATGCTTGGAATATTGAGTATTGGTCTGGTCATAAGGATCAATGGTATCGAAAAATCACAACTGAATCAATGTGTACTAACAGAGTGCCTAACATGGTTACAGTAAATGTCTTAAGGAACTGCAATCGCAGAAAAATGAGCAGAATTACAAAGTTTAGAACAGGTCATGGCACATTTGGAGCCTGGTATCAAAGATTTGGAAACAGCCCAATATATTTTGGCTGAACTTCTTCAACAGTCTAAGTTTACAAGAAATTGTAAACTTTATCTCTGCCAGGAGGAATTAAAAAATATTAAAAAAAGGTGTTGAGGAGAATGAAGTGAGTACAGGTCAGGGTGGTTTCCCCAGCCCTCATAAGTTAGCACTGGGACTTGTATTCGGGCTGATCAAAAGCACTAGAAAGAAGACAAATTAAAATAATTTACAAAACTGAGTAATTTATATTTAGAACCAAAAAGGATAGCTAGAATAGCCGATGATATTTCTATAGCCTTTGAATAGGATTAACCTATTAAAAACGTTTTTTTAATAAAAATACCTGAGCTAGTAAGAATCACTAGATGAATGGGAAACTGAAAAGATTTACAACTATTAATGTTTATAAAGTTGAAACATAAAAGAACAGTCAAAGTAGCTGATGTTTTATATTTCTTGAATATACTATATGATTATTTATTTTTTTTCCTTTTTTATAGACGCTTCAATCCACGTTTTAATAGTTCTGATCGAGACTTGTTTAATTTTCATATTTCTGGCCTGGGTATTAAAATAAACAGCTGCTCCATATATTGCATCAGCTTTTGTTTTTTTATCATTAATAGATTTGTGATACGCTTTGATTGCATTTTCTTTAGCTTGAGATTTAAGTATCAGCAATTGTTTGGTAGGTATAGGCTTATGAAATAATAATGGTTTAGAAATAGCTGTGTCATTATTATTAGTTGTAAAATATTTTTTGGAATTGTGATAACCAAAAGTCCCAGATTGTTGAAACCGTTTTACCCATTTGTAAACGGTGCTTAGTGAAGTTATAGTAAACAGGTTTAAACCGTTAGATATCAATGACTCATTATAACTATTCATTGCTTGATGCTTTGCTTCAGTAACAGAGTTTTCTTTTAATGTTTTGTAATAAGAAATCAAAGCAGCCAGTCTTGCTTCATCGAATACGCTGTCCATTTTGTTATTTTCTCGGATATGCAATAATAACGATAATAGTGAGCTTGATTGTGCAAGGGATTTAATTTCATTGTCAATTGAATTGAAATTTATTGGAATTGAGTCGGCAGTTGTAAGTTTGGTATCTTTGCATTGCAATTTCTCAACAGGCTCATAAACCAAATCCTTTTGAACAGCTTGAATATTCATTGTTTAATGTATGAATATTATATTTTACATAGTCAAAAGCATTTTGTAACATGGTTTTTATTATATATATTCAAATTGATGCAAATGGAAATATTGTCAAAAATCTAATCAAAAACTGTGTCACTGAAACGATAACTAGGCTGCTACCTTGATAACTATGTAACATTACACATGACTGCATGTGATTGCATGTGACTGTCACAAATAAACAGTACAGATGTTGGGTTACCCGGAGGTTTATCTGTCAGATTTTAAATGTGCTTGTTTTACATTGTTCTTCTGATACACAATCTCCTTTTTTTTTTTATTTCCTCATAAACTCTTTTGTACTAACTTATTCTCTAATTTATCACTTGTAATTTGGCTATTCAATATGGATTCCAAGAAATCTGATGATGCCAAGGCACCTGCTAAGGCAGGCTATGAAATGCTTCCTCCTCCTAATTATGAAGAGGCTTTGAACGAACCTGTTCCTGAATATGAAGAGGATCTTGAAGCTCAGGAAACTCGTGAAGAACCACGCCCATTTGATACTGGTCTCTTCTCTTGTATTGCTAATCCTATGATGGGTATGTTTTTTTGTTTTTTTGTTGTTGTTTTTTTTTGATATTTTTTACTTTGTTAAAATACTAATGTTTTATTAATAGTTCTTAGCACTGTCTGTTGCACACCATGTGTTTTTGGTTCAACATCTCGTTTATTGGCAGAAGATCCTCTCAACAATGAAGCAGATCTCAGAAGCACTAACTGGTGGCACGTTGATACCCTTCTTTATTCACTCCTTGGACAAAGTGGACTTGAGTTTGTTATGGGCGCCACACGTAGAGGCGTGATTCGACGAGAACTTAATATTGAAGGATCTTGCGTCAAGGATTGGGCTACACATCTTGTGTGTGGACCATGTGCTGTTGCGCAAGAAAGTATGGAAGTCGATAGATATCGTTCTCGTCTTCAGAACCAAGCAAGAAATGTCGAACGTTATCGTGATGAACAAACTAAACTTTCAGAAGAGTATATTTAAAGTACATAGGTATTTTTCTTTTTTCTTTTTCTCTTTATACATTGGCCAATATAAGATATTGCAACACAACCAACAGCGAGAATGACAATAGAGTTAAGTCTGTTGCTTCACTAAGAATCATCAATAAGATTAAAGTATAAACTATATATTGCAATCAATATTTACTTATTTTTAAGGTGTTGGTTATTGATGACTGGTTGACGTCATTGATATGCAGCCGTTTTTGTTTGTCACGAGAAAGTCATGACTAGACTTAAAATTGACTTGATTGATTAAAACATTAGTTGAAATACCATGAACAATAAAAGTAATACTTAATTAAAGAAGCCGTATCGACAGTGAACTGATAAGAAGTGGATATCTATGTATTTGCATCAACAGTTGTAAGGAGGGAAAGCTGTATTTGGTCAAATAGCAAGGCTTGTACATCCATAATCTCTTTGTAATGATTGCTGCCTCGTATAAAATAGTCCAGTTTCCCAGTTTAAGAATTCTTTTTTTTTTCTTCTTCTTTCTAATATAAATTATTATTTTTCAAAGAAATCTTCATTATAAACTTAATCTCTTAATATACTCAATTATCAACAAGATACAAATAGAAAATGCACAGAACTTATTCTCTTCGTCAAAGTCGTGCTCCTACTGCTTCTGAAACCCAAACGGGTCCAGTTCCTTCTTCAACTACTAAATCCGGTAGATTCTTTGGTAAAGGTTCTCTTGGTAACAGTTTCCGCCGTTCTACTGCTGGTTCTTCTGGTCCCGAAGGTGCTCGCAAAATCTCCCAGCTTATCAAGACTGACAAAAATGTCATGCGTGCTACTGAAAATTTGAGTCTTGAACGACGAAACGCTGCTAAAGCTCTTACTTATTGGGGTGAAGATGGTGAAGCTGATGTTTCTGATATCACTGATAAACTTGCCGTCATCATTCACGAAATGGGTATGATTGATGATGGTTTCATTGACAAGTATGATCAGTATCGAATGGCTATTAAAGCTATTCGAAATATTGAAGTTTCGGTACAACCATCTAGAAACCGCAAGCAACAAATTACTGATCAAATTGCTGTGCTCAAATACAAAAACCCCCAATCTCCCAAGATTTTGGTGCTTGAGCAAGAGCTTGTTCGTGCTGAAGCTGAGTCTCTTGTTGCTGAAGCGCAGTTATCAAACATTACTCGTGAAAAACTTAAGGCTGCTTTTAATTATCTTTTTGATTCTATTCGAGAGTACAATGAGCGTATTGCTCTTTGCGCATCTTATGGTAAAGCCATGTTACAGCTTTTGGATGACAGTTCAGTCACTCCTGGTGAATCTCGTCCTGTTTATACTGGTTACGAAATCAGTAAGCAGATTCTTATTGAATGTGAAAATGCACTTCATGAATGGCAGCCTAGTGACTCCAAGCCTGTGTTATCAATTAGACATTCTACGGGTCTTGAAGACGAAGATTATGTTATTGATGATGATGATGAAGTTGAAGTAGATGAAGATGAAGAATACCGCGGGAATATTGAAGGCGTCGATTCTAATGGAAATGTTGATGGTGCGCCTACCAATGGATCTTCCAAGCACATTTAATTTTAATATTTTTATATTGGCAATTCAATTAACAATTTCAACTGTTTTTTTTTTTTTTTACTGTTTATTTCAATTAATTTTTATTATCATTAATTTTTTTTTTTTTTTCATTAAATTTGTAAATTATAAGCGCTATTTATGTAATGCGTACCAAAACCATGTAAAATGCACTGACTTTTTTTTTTTTCAGCCGAGCTATGTCATGTGGTTAACGAAAATACTCCACTGAATTGATAAGACCGTGATTATCAACCAATGAATGCTACATAAAAACGCATACAATGGCAAAACCAAAAGGAGGATTATATGCTGTGGCAAGAGGTCGAAAGCCTGGTATATACCAAACCTGGTATGTAAATTGGCTATTACCAAACTATTATGTTACTTTAACTAATTCAGTTAGTCCGATTGATTTAACTGTTATTTAAAGGAAGGAAACAGAGGCACAAGTTAAAGGATACTCAGGAGCTGCGTTTGAAAAGTTTAATACCGAAATAGAGGCCCAATTCTTTATAAATACTATACTACAAAAAGATCGTTTGCAAGGTATCAATGATTGTGATAATGAAAGTAGACGGAGTAATAAACGAAAAAATAGAGATTGGGATAGGGATAGGGATTCTGGATTAAGCTCACGTCAACGCAAAAAACAAAGCTACAAATATGACGATGAACTGCCAGATTCTTTCATTAGTTCTCATAAAACTAACGAAACTTTTATAGTTTACACATGCGGTTGCGTTGCTAATGAAGGTACAGAAAAAAAAACAAGCTGGTGTCGGTCTATACTATGGCGTAAACTATTCTCGAAACGTCAGTCGTCCATTGTCAGGATCAGTTCAAACTAAGGAACGTGCAAAACTTGTTGCAATTGCTGATGCATTGAACCAAGGCATCAGTGATTTACCAGATAAACTGTTGATTAAAACCGATTCGCAATACTCAATCAAAGTCCATAATGAAACAATGAAGGATTTGGAAAAACAAATAAATCCTCCTGAGGTTAACAAACTTCTTTTTCATTACTATCAATTGATTATGGAATCGCGAAAAATGATTGAAACGTTAAAAGGAAAAGACGTTACAGTAAAGTTTCAGCGTATTGATATAAAAGATGATTCAGATGTAAATGGATTCAAACAAGCCAATCGATTGGCCAATGCCATAGCCATGAAATAATGAAACGTTTAGTCATGTTTGGAGTTGACCATTAAGAATATGAAGAATCGTCACGTCAGTCGGTTGGGTGCCAGTAATAATAGAAACTAATCAAATAGATCAACATAATTCCCCAATTGGGCAATACTACAAATAGCTGTTGATTTTTTTGATTGCCAAACACAATCTGATTGGCCAATCGCGCATTTCTCACCAGATTGATCAGATACTGGCCTCGTGACACACGTTGATTCTTGAATATTCCATGTTGCAACCCAAATGAAATGGAAAAGGCCACTTGGCACTTGAATCCACGTATTTTTTTTTATTATATAAACCCAGTTTTCTTAACCACTTTTTCTATTTTGTTTCATGCCCCCAACCATCAATTTCTAATTTCTATTTATTTCATATATACATCACATATATAATGAAGTTTTCTCAATTGGCTGTTTCTGCTCTTATTGCTGCCTCTTCTGCTAAGGCTTCTGAGGCCGACCCAAGCTTTGAAGACATTGTTGCTCCTTCTAAGCAAGAAGAAAAAAAAAACAAGATTGTTCATCCCGATTTTGAGCCATTGACTCCTCCTGAAAACTCGCTTTTCTTTGAACAATTTACTGACAAGACTTCTGGAAGATGGAAATCTTCTAATGCTGTCAAGGCTGGCACTGATGGCGAATTTTCTTACATTGGCGAATGGAAGGTTGAAGAACCTACTGTTTATCCCGGCTTTAAGGGTGACAAGGGTCTTGTTGCTAAGTCTCCTGCTTCTCATCATGCCATCTCTGCTCTTTTTGACAAGCCTGTTGACAACACTGGTAAGACTTTGGTTGTTCAATACGAAGTTAAGCTTCAAAAGAGTCTTGAGTGCGGTGGCGCTTATATTAAGCTTCTTTCTGAAAATGAAGAGCTCCACAATGAAGAATTTAGCAATGATAGTTCTTACCAAATTATGTTTGGTCCTGATAAGTGTGGTTCTACTAACAAGGTTCACTTTATTATTCGTCGCAAGGACCCCAAGACTGGTGAATACGAGGAGAAGCATCTCACCAGCCCTCCACCAGCTCGTCTCAATACTCTCACTAACCTCTACACTTTGATTATTCATCCCAACCAAGACTTTGAGATCCGTATCAATGGTCATGTTGCTCGTGCTGGCAATCTTTTGGAAGAAGGTGTCTTGTTGCCATCGCTTTCTCCTCCAACTGAGATTGATGATCCTGAAGATGTCAAGCCTGAAGACTGGGTTGATGATGTCTACATTCCTGATCCTGAGCAGGCTACTAAGCCCGAGGACTGGGATGAAGATGCTCCTGCCAAGATTGCTGACCCTGAAGCTGTTAAGCCTGAGGACTGGGAAGAAGATACCCCATTGTACATTGCTGATCCTGAAGCTGAGCAGCCCGAAGATTGGGATGAAGAAGAAGATGGAGAGTTTGTTGCACCTGAAATTGAGAACCCTGAATGTGCACTTCACGGTTGTGGACCCTGGAAGGCACCTGTGATTGCCAACCCCAACTATAAGGGTAAGTGGGTGCAACCCGAGATTCCCAACCCTGAGTACAAGGGTGAATGGGCACCACGCAAGATTGCCAATCCCGACTATTACGAAGACACTACCCCATCCAACCTTGAGCCTATTGGCGGTATTGGTATTGAGATTTGGACCATGCAGAACAATATTTTGTTTGACAACTTTTACATTTCACACTCTGTTGAAGATGCTGAGTTTGTTGGTAACCAGACATTTGTTCCCAAGCTTAAGATTGAGAATGAAGAAGAAAAGATTGCAGTGGAAAAGATTAAACCCAAGGATCAAAAGGCTCGCAAGACTTATGCCTCACGTGCCGACCATTTCCGTGACGACCCTGTTGATTTTGTTGTTGAAACAGCACGACACTTTATTTTGAATGCTTCACTTGATCCCGTTGAGACCATTAAGGCCGACCCATTTGTGTTTTTGGCTTTTGCCACGGCTGGTATTGTTGGACTTTCGATCTTTTTTGGCATTTTGGGAGCAGTTGCGTTTGTCGTCAAGTCTCTTTTCAATGGCGGTAGCAAGAAGGAGCCAGTTGTTCTTGAGAAGAAGACTAAGCAAACTAGTGATAAGACACCAGAGGTTGTGAAGATTGCCGACAAGGAAGAGGCGGTTGCATCGGCCAAGGGCACTGAGACTGAGGCTGTTAAGCGAAGCGGAGCCAAGATTGAAGAGATTAACTGAGTTGAAGCATATTAAAGTTTGTAGATTAAAAAAATGTATTGTATAACGAAGTCACGCTGCCGTTTGTAGTGTTTTGTTAATAAAGTAATGTATGTCACGTGCGATGACTGTGTATGTAAGGGCGGCTGGTTATAAAAGGTCAAACAAGTTTTTTTTTATTTTTATTTATTTTAAATTCAAAGCATCAACATCGAATTGCAATGTTTGGATTCTTTTTCAGGTTTTTAAGGTATTTAAGAGATTCGATTCGATTTGTTTGATTTCACGTATTAACAGATGGCTTTAGTTCTTTGGCTTCGACAGCCCTTCCAATTGTCGGTTCTTATCGTGCACTACAACAAAACGATGTTTCTTTAATTCGTACTTGGCTCATGTACTGGATAGTGCTATCGCTTCAATTCAGCATTGAATCCTATTTCGGAATCTTTTTCTTTTTTGTTCCGTTTTTCCAACTGTTTCGATTCTTATTCATTCTCTGGCTCGTGCTTCCTCAGACTCAAGGCGCCACGCAGCTGTATCTCACATACGTTGGTCCGTTTCTGGGTCGTCATGACAGGGAAATCGATGAGTTTGTGGGTACTGCTCATTCGAAGCTGTATGCGTTATCTTCAGATTATTTGTCGAGAGTTTTGATTCTTGCAAAAAACTATTTTGCTCATTATGTTTTAGGTGCTGAATTGAATACTAATACTAATACCAATACCAATAATACCAATAATACTAATAATACTAATAATACCAATAACAATAACAACTTTAACTATCAATCAACTTCTGCTTCGTTCTCACGTGTGGCTACTGATGCTGGTTTTGATGACTCAACTGCTGCCCAAGTCGGTGCAGGCGCCGCCACTTTTCTCAATAAGTTTTTTAACAAGTCCAAATCCGACCAAACATCTTCTAATCGAGCAGGTCCTACTCAACAGCCCATTCAACAACCCGTTCAACAGCCTGTTCAAAGCTCATACTTGGATTCCCTTTTTTCCCAGTTTAAAAACCCTCCTTCTCTTACATCGAGATCAGCTGACTCGTCTTCTGCTGACCCTAATGCTCAAACCTCATCCTCACTACTTGGCTCTTTACTAGGTCCTATTGCCCGCACTGGTGCTGCTGCAATCCAATCTGGTTTACACCTTCCTCCTGTTTCTTCTGAGTTGTACCAATCACAATTTTTCGGATCCCCAAGTTCTGCTGCGTCTACCAACTTCAATAATCAATTTTCTGAAACCTCGGCAAACGTTAATAAAAGCCGAGACAACGTTTCTGTTTCTCCAAGTAATGCTTCATTTGTATCAACCTCGTCATCTGCCCAACCATTGCCTACCCAATCTTCTATGAAGTCTCGTTTCTCGGACTCCTTTTCTCTGAGTTCTAAACGAAGTGCGGCCAATTCGCCTTTCCCAAGTCCCGGTGAAGTTTCTGGTTCTGATAACGTCAACAATAACAATTCAATTGGAAACAACGGAGGCGCCAAATCGTCTCTTTCTTCTTTTTTTTCAAGACCTTCTGATACCAACTTATCATCTTCTTCTTTATCAGCCTCAGACCTTGATTTTGATTTCGTAAAGTATGAACCTGAAATGAATAACAACAATATTGATCCTCTTGCCCCACCACCTTATCCAAAGGTTGGTTCTTTTTCGTCATCATCTTCTTCTATTGCTACTAGCTCGGTTAACAATAATAATAACAATAGTATCAATACAAATACGTTTTCAAATGCTGGATCATCGGCTTCATCTGTTAAAACTGCCACCACTGTGAATTCTAGAACTAATAGTGTTGCGGAAGAAAACGATTCAAATGCCGAACCAGGCCAAAAGAAACGAACTTCTTCTTGGTTTAATTGGGAAAAGAAGAAATGATTTCTTTTATTTAAACAACTATTATTATTATTATTTTAATTCATTTGGGAGTGTTGAATATACTTGTAAGGTGATAATCACATATTTACATAAGAATAGAAACATTTGGGCTTTATAAAAATACATAAATTCAATTCTTTTATTTGACTTCTTTATAAGGATACACAACTTCATCATCTTTACGCATCCAAATCATCTTTTTCTTTTTACCAGGAACATATTCAACATAAACTTGATGGGCATACTTCTTTTTAAACTCACGAATAAACCGTGGATCCCAAAGTTCAGATGCGACACCCAAATCTTTACAACATCGCATCATTGCATTACTTTTACAGCCTTCTGTGGCAGTTGGAATTCCCGAAGGATCAAAGTAATCCTGCTCACCACGCGCAATCGCCACCAGTCTGCCATGAGCCACGAGCGCGTACTCACGAGTAATCATTTTGGGTGTAATGATAGTTTCGCTGCGTGGAGCCAAGCCCCAGCCACCCGGTCCAAAGGAGCGATTCAAAATGCGACGGTATTTGATTTCGGGAAGGTAAATAAGGCCTTCGGGTTTGATTTCGATATCTTTCGAAGAAACTTTTTCAGTCAGAATTTGTGCAGTTTCTAAAGCAAAAGGCTGTAATCCGAGACCTTGATAGCTTTGAGTCCAATCAATTGA
>JAJLVH010000213.1:0-13305 GCA_030570155.1 Magnusiomyces magnusii
TCTCGATTGTAAATATATGGAGTCATCAGTTGAAGATCAATGCAGTAATTCTTTATATGTCCACTGTTCTATCTATCTTTTCGTATCTTACATATGTACCTCGAGCTTCTTTCGACTGTTTTCCGGAGATGTGGTCAGTTGGATAAAAAATTCAATTAGGGCAAACCCGATTGTATCTCTGTAAAAGCAAATGTCGAACCAGAGTTTCTTTCTTCTTTTCGGGTTTAGTTCAAAGACAACTAAATGATCGTTTGTAGACAACATTAACAGCGTAAAGCATTCTAAAAAGGCCCGAAATAGATACAGGCTGTTTGGCTTTTCTCTACTTGCAATAATTAAAGTAAATTTGTGTACCACAATATGTTTCTGGGTAATCTCTTGTTTCTTTTTTGAATATGCTCAAACTCATCTTATCCAAACCTCCTTCTTCTGCCTCTTCCCCGCATTTTAGTATGTGAGTTAGTATATATGATAAATATCACACCTTTTGCCCAATGAAACATGGTCAGCCTTGATTGACGGTAGTAATCATATGCGCGAAATGCTTTTTTGTTGTTATTTTCCTTTATACACACAATTGGAGAGGGGTCATTTTGGTCTTTATCCAAGATACTACACAAAAGCATTTTGTTAAGGCGATGGGTCGTGTTCCAATACATATTCAAACAAGAAAAATATGAAATAATAAAGATACATGGACTATATGAAATACACCACCTTGATTGAGCTAATACAAACTAACTACGCTTATATCAAATTTGATTTAAATTTACTTTGAAGATATTGGTAGTTTCTAAAAACTATAAAACTTTAGATAAAGATTTGTTGTTTTATTAAATAAATATTAGCAATAAATAATTGTAAATACTTGTATATTTTATAATTGTTCATTCAATCTCACCCAATCATGCACCCTATTCATTTTTCTACTTTATCTATCTCTATCTTTTCTTTCTTTTTAGGCAACTTAAACTAGCTTGTTCTGTGTGTGTTAGATTCTATTTGTTTTCTTAAAAAAAGTTACACCGCTTACGTGATGACTGTCTTCTCAAAGATGTCTAAATGTACACTTAAAAAAAGAAATCTTCAAAAAAAACCAATTTAAAAAATAGGTGCAAATAAGTACAAATAACAAAAAGTTGAATATAAAAAATTTATTGCTTAAATTTTGTCATTCAATTCTTCTTATCATTCTTAGTATTTGTTCAAGTTTATCATCGTACTTTATACGTCCTCTGCTTATGATCATTATCTGTTTACAATTCTTTTTAAGCAAAATTTAAATGAAAGCTAAAGAAAGTATATGTTTAAAACCATCATTTTCGACACTAGCAAAATGATAAAAAGTAAAATATAGTATCATAATGATCAAATAAAATAAAAGAATAACTTAAGAAAGAAAAAAGTACGAATGACTCCAACGAGAGACTTACTAGTTGAAGCTAACTTAGTTGAGACATCATATAGCTTGGTTAATACATAAACATAAGTATCGATAGTCTGATATACACATATTAATGTGGTGACCGATTATGTCCCATTGACTAAAGGGTCAATTAAGTGTGAACATTAAAAAAAAAAAAAAAAAAGAAAAGATAATCGTAAATCTAATTCTTGCTTCCCTCATGTTAGCTGTCAAAAAGTTGAAATAGGCACTAAATAATTATGTAACGATTATCGATTTTTAAATGTTACAATGGCATTTATTTTGGGATTAATATATTGATGTTTTTATAGAAAAAACAATCAATCAATTCATAATAAAAATATGACTCAAGCGATCACATTGTTGCTAAATAGTCTAGATACTCGTTTTTCATCATTACCATTATTGTTATTTATTCTTGTTATTACTCAATCGACGTTGCTGATGCCCAAGATCTTCAATTGTAAGCATGATCCATGAGATGTCATGATAACCTTATGTTCATCTCTATTTCCATATGTAAAGTATATAAAATCATATATCGTGTATATTGTTTATATATAATGATAACGAAGCCTTCACTCGTTTATTTCCATCAAGCAAAATATTTCAATTAACTTAACAATTTGTATTAAATAAACCTGAATAATAACATTTTGAAAAAAAAGAAAATATAGGACCATTTCTGCAGGATATTTACTACCATCAAGTCTTTATCGGGAAACTCTCGATGTCTTGTTTGGATATTTAAAGTTATCCAAAAGGGTTCTTATATACAAAAAATGTTGATTTTTTGGTTCTTTGTTTGAATTTTTTCAGATATACACCGTATACTACACACACTTCTCTATAGATTTACTAAATTACAGGTTAAGTCTATCGTCAATAGAGGGGTCTAATATCCGTACATTAGTCTGTTGTACAAACAAGCATTAGTTTCTTGTTAAGAAGAAAACACCTCTTAACGAGTAACAAAACCATCAATAGTTGAGTAGCATCAAGAACAAGAATTAAAACTTGCGACTTGTGCCGTTTTTTAGGTCCTCTATTTATACAAACACGTAATCTGGTTTCTGGCTAGTTTTGAAATTTTAAACTAATTTAGTCAACATTTGGAATCGGTGACTACCCGCCAAAACCAGCTGTTTTTTTTTTTTTTTTTTGAATGACTGTATTATTGTTGGTTTCCCAATATGGTGTGTAGATACGACGATTGAAACTATTTAAATATACATCAGCTTTCACAAATAACAAATCTAATCAGTGTCACCAAAACAACAGTATTATATACATTTCACATGCTTTAACTAATGAAAGTTATATTGATATTAATGACGAAATAGATTCCAAGCCATTTGTCCATTTATTTTTAATTGTTTATTTGCGCTTTTTATTCATTTATCGGTTTTTGTTTATGTTTTTTTGCAATTGTCAATTTGAACTTTTTAATTTAATGATCCTTGTTAAACGTTTAAGGTTATCAATTCAATTGCTTTTTACCAAAATGTGAAAACAAAAAGGTGAAGAATAAAAGGCGTTTACCATAGAATAGCAAAAAACAACAATGTAATATCAAGAAAATAATATTTATCAAAGAAGCAAACCTTTTTGTTGAAGCTTAAAAAGCATAGAATAAGGATGCGAAATAAAACATAGAAAAGAATGAAAGATATGAAAAAAATAATTTGTTTGAATTGCAATTCAGCCATATAAATATGAACCCGGTGGCTTGATAATTCTCCAGCCAACAAAAAAAAGAATTTTATTTAATATTCATTTATAGTGAAATAATAATGGACATTCGTTTGTTTTTCCGACGTGTGATAGAGTTTGTCCATCGTTTAGACAATTGAACGTTATTTGAAAACGTCGTCTGTTATATTGAGCGGTTGAAAAATATCGAAAGAAAACGAAACATTGGACATTTTGTTGATCATTATTATTACATGTGGTATTG
The DNA here is from genome assembly GCA_030570155.1 of Magnusiomyces magnusii. Taxonomy (NCBI): domain Eukaryota; kingdom Fungi; phylum Ascomycota; class Dipodascomycetes; order Dipodascales; family Dipodascaceae; genus Magnusiomyces; species Magnusiomyces magnusii. The sequence goes on from JAJLVH010000213.1 coordinate 3,384, forward strand.
ATATTATTGCTAGTATTATTAGTATTATTGTTAAATTTATAAAATCATAATATCAATCTTTGTATTCCAGTTAAGACATCAAAGTGGTTCTTTTACCTTGTTGGAACTAGGCCCAACTACTTTGAACCGTTTTAAAACCGGAAATCCTATGTAATATTATCCAGAATGACAGTTTTGATAGTTTTTGATTGATTTGAATAACTATATTATTTATTCTTTTTCAATTAGGAAATCTCTTTTCAAAATCCCCACACGCTTAGATTCACAAAAAATAAATAATTAAAACAAAACTAGATCATTTGGAAATCAAGTGGATACTAAAAAATGTCTTTTCATAATATTTACATTTATTTATTTATATATAAATGATACTGGTGATACTAGTCATGAAAAAAAACCTCAACATATATAAATAGAACTAGTGGAAGGTTTGAAAAAAGCATATCAACAATAATATTACGTATTTCAACAAGGAACTCATTTTGTAATCTGCAATACAAGATCTTTATTATTTTTTTTAAAAAAGAATGTTTAAATGTTTTGCCATTAAAAAGTATCAGAAGAATTAAAAATTGATATAATAATAATGATAATTTTTTCTCTTTCGTATAAAAAAAAGTTTTTTACATTTACTCAAAGAATCAAAATGAAAAAGTAAACACAAATGAGACAAGTAGAGGCGGAATAAAAAAGATAGACAATAGAAAATAATGAAATCAAATGTAAATGCGAAACTGACATAATGAATAGATGGCTTGAATTTTGAGTTGTCAAGTAGGTTTTATAATTGTATTGTATTGTTTGAAATAACGGTTTGGTTTTGAAAAATTTAACCGCTTTTTTATGTATCGTTTTTTTTTATTGATTTATATTCTTTTCATTTGAAATAGATAATATATTGTTTGAACAATATCAATTGATATCTTTTAAGTAATTGACACCGGCTAATAGTAATTGACATTTCTTAATATCTGTTCGTATCATAAAGTCAAACGTTGTTAAACAAAGACTTGAAAAAATGGATACAATAAATTAATACAAATAATTACAATAACCAGTTTTCGTAATGATGAAATAAACGAAGATTAGCAAGATGAATAAAAAAACGAAGTATTGCATATCAAGGCGGAAAGGATCAAAAAGATGACGAGACGCCAACAAAAATGGTGATGGTTAATTATTAGGACACCAGTGGATTAAGTGTTGATTAACTCTTTAAAGTCACAAAGCTCATTTCTTAAAAGTTGTGTCTTAAAAAAATAAAGAACTGTTGAAACCAAACATCTCCATAATGATTTATACACAACTTGGGTCAATTCCGTTTACTGTTTTTGTGTTATTTTGAAAAAAAAATAATTAAATCAAAACTATATACAATTCATGCTTTATTAAAACTATCTTCACTGATACGGTTCATATCCCCGATTAGACTCTCCTCCAAACATTTCACTCAAATCAATTTCTTTTTTATCTTTTCGTCGTTGCTCTTTAATCATTTTACGAACCCGTTTCTTCTTTTCCTTTTTAGAAATCCAAGCTTTATCATATTGATCCTCTTCTTCTTCCTCTTCTTCTTCTACTTCTTCACCTTCATTTTCTTCTTCCATTTCCTGTCTAACCTTTTCCGTTTGTCCTGCTTCAACTTCGTCCTTCTTCTTCTCCTTCGATACCTTGTTTTTCTTTTTCTTTTCCTTGGTTTTTAAAAACTGTGCCAACTTGTCTTCGTTTGTTTCTCTTTCTAATTTGGTCTTTGCTCCTAATCCCCATAAATCTCCGCCTGATGCCTTTCTTGCATCATGATAAGCTTGCTTGCCAAATGACTTGGGTACTGTCCATTGCTCTATTTTTCCATTTTCTGAGCATACTTCCATAACAACATGTCCATCTCTTTTTAATGGCTGTCTTAAAATTCGTGATGTGCCCTGTAATTCATCTAGTTGTACATTTTCTTTTTCATTCTTGTTTTTGGTATCTTTGTTTGAATATTCAGGTTCATCAACTTGTGCTCTTCTCACGCTCAAATAACTAAATATCGCAGTTTCATGAGATTTACCATATGGTCTTCCTTTACCTGCCATTCCTCGTCCATCTTTAGCTCTTCCTGAATTTTCAGATGTCCATTTGGCTGCCAAATATAATCCCTTTTTAAGTTCCAACGAAAACTTTGGTCGTTGCACAACTTGACCAAACTTGCACCAATTGAACATCGAAGATCTGTCACGCTCTCGCGCGTCGTTACCAATTTGTAATGGACATTTGTTGTGATGTGAGCATGGTGCCAAAACTTCCAACTTGTAGAAATTGTCGCGAGTGGTTTCTAAAGGTCCTACTTCTTCTTCTTCAACAACTTCTTCAATTTCAAAATCTTTTAAAATTTCTGGTGGAAGATCCATTTCATCAATTTCTTCTTGACTCATTTTTTTCGTTGTCTGTTTAATTGTAGTTGTATTATCATTCTTTGCTGACTTTTTTTCTTTTTGATACACTTCTTCGCCTTCAAATTTGACATCTACCGGTGATAAATGTGCAGCACCGTTCCAATTGACTGGCTTTTTATTAAAAGCAGATCCTTCTTCTGGTGAAATATCTTCAGGACGAATCATGATTTGACGGGCTCGTGAAATAGACTCAAATCCTGTAGGATTGCCACGTTCAATTAAAATTAAAACACCATCGGGTGCAAGCAAATCCAAAAGTTGGTTTGTTCTTTTTTCAACTGACTTGTTGAATTCGGAATTACCTCTATAAAGTTGATGTGTTGATATGATCAAATCATATTTTTTGCTTTCTGCCATTCGTCCAGTAGCATTAAGTGGCACTTGTTGAACAACACTGGTAGCAATTGGATCCAATTCTTCATTATTGGGCTCATCAGCTGGTGTCTCATTCATTTGTGAGATTTCTTGATCTAATTCTTCAATAGTTTTTTCCAAAGACTCTTTATAATAAACTTCTTCTTCTTCTACAGCCTTTTTAATTTTGTCGTTTTCATGGTATTGACTGCGCAACAAAACTTCAGCACGTTTGGCCATAAATGGGTGGCCAATAACAACAGCAGTTTTTTTTTCTGGAGCCCAATTTTTGTCTTTAGAAAAAACCTCGTTCAACGCCACTATACCAGTAGCAGGACCAAAACCGATATCCAAAATGCGATTGGGTCGCCACAAAAGTTCATTAGTGTCTTTGTCATCCAGGTTTTTATTGTGGCGTTTTCTGAGCTGGGTATTCATACGTTTTTGGGTTTCTGTTAAAACAGAATATATACTGGCAAAGTTCTGGAGGAAAATGCCAGAAACGTGAGAATCTACATCGATGGGTTGTTCAGTAGGTGTATGGTATCCGCTTGACATGGAGGTAACTTTTGAAGTGCCTTTTTCTTTAGAAACATCAATTTTCTTCTTATTGGCAATAGAACCTTGTAATTTGACATAGTATTTAGCGGTATTTTCACGAACAAGTTGGGGATAAAAGTATTTAAGTGATTCATTGACGGTATTGGCAAGTCTTGGTCTCATGACCAACATTTGTGGTCCAGACGATTTTCCAGCTTTTGTAACATTTGCAAGTTTGCTTTGCTTATTTTCAGAAAATTGACCAAAATTTGCGCCAGCAATGTTGAACAAGTCATTTTCGGTATTTTGATCAAACTTTTGTTTAAGTAATTGACGATGATTGTTCAATCTAACCATTTTTTCATGTTCTTCTTCTTGTTGTTTTTGGAAATCTTCAAGAGAAATGACGCGAGGTTCTGATTTTGAAGAAGAGGTATCTAATGAAGATTCTGCATCATAAACGAGTTGAGCAAAAGAATCGGGAGCAGAACGATGGGCATAGTTTAACTTAGTGGCTTTACTGTTAACTGATGTGGTATCTTCATTTTGATATAATGGGGTAAAAGATGTGAAAAACCTTGATACTTGTATCCGATTGATCGGTTTACAAGATGCACGAGTTGATGCTAATAACATTTTTGATGAAATTTTTTAAACAATCATTAAATCTGAGAAAAAAATTTTTCAGCTGAATCAAAATTTTTGAATCAATAAGAAAAAGGGTTTTTGAAATCACAAAAAAGATTTCATGGCACGGCTTGCAACCCTAATACAGCACGTGACAAGGATAATCACATCGATGAAGTGATAATCATATTCAAGCGACCAAATCGATCTTGACGAACGTTTTTCCGAGTAAAAACAATAAAAACTTTTTTTAGTGTCACTTTTGTTAAGATCTTATCAAAACTCTTAAGGTCGGTCTTAAATACCACAGCCCTTAAATTAATTTCTCAATCAACAAATTCTTAAAATGGCAGGAAAAATCTTATGTCTTCACGGCTTTGCTCAGGTCCGTTACATTTTGCAGTCTTAAGTCATGATCATAGAAATCACTCTAACATGTTTTCCTATTTTATATAGAGTGGCTCTGTTTTTGCAAGAAAATCAAGCGGCCTTCGTAAAGCACTTGCCAAACTTGGTTATGAAACCGTTTATTTAAACGCTCCCATCACCATTTCCCCCGTCGATATGCCTTTTGAACCTTCTCAGTTTGGCGGCGACGCTGCTGATGTGGAAAATATTCGTAGTTGGTGGCCTTCAAATCAAGCCAAACCTGATTACTTCACAGTTGATGCCGCTTTTGAAGCCGTCAAGCAATCCGTCCAAGAAAACGGCCCTTATGACGGAATTGTTGGTTTTTCTCAGGGTGCTGGTTTTGCTGCTATTTTATGTTCAGTTATTCAAAAACTTGACCAATATACTAAGCCTGTTGGTGATGCTCAAAATCCTGGTACTCCCCCTAAGGATGACGATTATAAACAAAAGGATATCCCATTAAAGTTTTGTATCTTTTATTCAGGTTTCAGAGTCGAACCTGAAAACCTTCAACATTGGTTTGATACTCCCATTACTGTCCCTACTTTACACGTTTTGGGAAGTCTTGATACTGTCGTTTCTGAAGAGCGTTCAATGAAACTTTATTATGCTTGTGATCCAAAAACTAGATCATTTTTCACACATCCTGGTGGTCATTTTGTTCCAAATGCTAAACCTTTGGTCAATGCTGTCATCAACTTTGTCAATCAAATTGAACAAGGTGCTACTCAATTAGATTTCCAGAAAGACGAGGTACCTGCTGAACCTGCTCAAAAACCTCAAGAACCTTCAAACGATAATGATTGGGATATGTTTGATAAAATTGGTAGATCTTAATTACAAATTATTCTTGAGTATATAAATCTAATATTGAAAATGTAATCATTTGCTTCATAAATTCTTTCGTTGCCTTCTTCTAGATTTGACCTTGTTTCTGGTCTTGGGCTTCACCTTCACTCCTGATCGACTGCCTGTACTATCGTTCTTTTTTTGTCGCTTCTTCACTCGAGGAGCTGTTCCCATTGTATCATATCGTTCTCTTTTGCCTTCATTTTCATTCTGTTCATCTAATCGCTTCTTCCTTCTTGCTGCTCGTTGTTCATCTTTAATCGCTTCTTCCTTTATTAGTTTATCTAATCGTTCTCGTTCCTCTTCACCATTGGTATTAATCTTGGATCTTAAAACCGTGCGTTGAGCAAATGTTCCATTCCCTCCAGCTGAAGACTTGGACGATGCAGTATTGTTAGAATACATCGATCTGCTGGAATGAATCGATCGTACTGTTCGATAGCTAGCATTTCTCGAAACCGTTGCATTTTTATAAGCATCAAAACTTAATCCAGCACCAGCTGATTCAATAGTGCTTGCTGATGTCAAGTTTGGTTCACTCAAACTACCCAAATAATTACCAGTTAATCCATGAATTGTGCTTGCTGAATAACCGCCATCATCTTCTTCGTCTTCTTTATTCCGGGTATATTCTTTACTTGGTACTCGAGAAACCCAAGATGGTTTGCGTCCAACAAACATTTTATTTCCTCGTTTATCCATTCTGTTGTAACCTTTTTCGGGATCTTGATAAATATCTGGCGACTCAAATACATTTTTTTGATCAATCAAATCATCATCAAGATAATTCTTCTGTCGACGTTTAGACCGTAGCCTTCCCAACCCAAACCCATGACCTTCATATGTTTCGTCTCCATTGTTGTATTCATGTCCAAATCTAGATGACCGACTTAAACGTCGTATAAATGTCTTTCTCAAATCACCATTACTATTTGAATGCGTTCCATTTGGATAATAATAACTCTCGGGTGTCATCTTTACACACCAATCAACAACATTGTTTGGTGCAATATCTTCCATACTAACATCGCCATCTTCTTCATGATCATCCTTCTTTTCATCGCGCATCATTGAAAAAGATCGCAATCGTCTAAGTGTATTCATCGTCATGCTCATTTTTCGTCTAGACTTGGTGCTGGTTTCACTATTAATGCTAGCTTTTTCTGCACTGCCAAAGCTATTGTCAAAACTTTCAACACTGTGATGTTTATTTGCATTGTTTTCATGAGTAAAATGATTTGCATTTTTTCTATAATCACTGTTAGACGGCGGTTTACTTGGAGTATCATAATTATTTGGCCCTTCATTTATCTTTGATGCTAAAGGCTCAGGATATCTTGTAAATAGATTTTGTCGAGTAGGGCTTTTAATATTATAATCTCCTTCCAATACATCACTGTTATTAACGCTATTACAACTAGGTAGTTCTATGCCATATGCAGATACTGGTTCATACAACTCCACAAAACTTTGTTGCCGTCCCATCTTTCCAGAATTACGTACCAAGTCTGATGCATTTTGTGTTGCCGAGCCCCGGTTTGCAATATAAGAAATATGAAATGGATCGTTAGAATATTTGTAACCTGAACCTTGTGAAGAGTTGTTATACAATGATGTGTTGGCACTGTTTTGAGATTCAGGTGTCCCTAAACTAAACTGATCAATTCCAATTCCCTTTTTAACAGTTTCTTGTTCCATTTTCGTAAACCTCATAGCTTGTGATTTTTCAAGAATTTCATTATTAGAAAGGTATGCAGTATCTGTAATTTCACTCTCCTGTTTGGTTCTTTCGTCAGCACTGGATAAAATTGTTGCTGGTGTTCCTCCACTACTTATAGTACATTCATTACTACCAAACGTTGATGAAGGTATTGAAGGCTGAGACGATAATGATGAAGGTGATTGAGTCTTGAGGCTGGAAATTTTGTCTCGAATACGTGATCGTACGCTCGTCATTTTTGGAAACAAGTGATACTTTCTAGGAGAACTCTTGTGATGATTTGACGATAAAAAGTTATTTTCTGTTGAACCTTTTGATAAACCATCACCATATTCCAACCCATTTCTTAATGTTTTTGAATTGTCATTTGACTTTGAATCCAAAACTGGCTTGGGGTTATGAAAAATCATCGATGGTGAATTACCTTCTCCTCCAGCATGATTAGAAATCAGAATTGGCGATCCAGATGCTTGAAGTTTAAACTTTTCAGTACGACCAATTCCACCGCTACCGGTATTTTCAAATTTATCCTTTTCTTGTTTACCCAATGATATAGACTCAAGGCCAAGATTTTGAAAAAGATTAGCCAAGCTGTCAGCAGACTTAGCATCATCCAAAGGTTTCAATGCTCTAGAAGATACTGTCCCAATACTTGATTTGTTACTTTGATTATAGCCATTTTCATTTTTTAAAACTTTGTTGAAATTGTTTGACAACACCAAATTTGTTGTGTTTCCAAGAGTTTTTCGAGGTTTTGACAAGCCATTTTGTGAATTAAACAATGTAGAAGATAACAAAGGAGAAGAAGGAAAAAGCGGAGACAGGTCATTTTTAAATGAATTTATAAAAGATTCAGAAGAATATTTTTGATAAATAGGAAACGATTTTTTTGCTCCTCGATTTGGACCGGCCAATGATAAATTGGTATTGATATCTGTTCCATTTGTTGCTGTCATTATAGTTGTTGGGCCATTAAAGGTAATTGTTGGGTTTTGAGTATACAACGGTGCCATTCGATAAGAAACAAGGGCTTAGCGGTTAATAATTGATTTTCAATAGACTTTTCTTGAAAGCAATGTAATGAAAAATCTACAGGATAAGAAAAGTTATTGAAAAAAAAGACAAAGTAGATGATAATTATAATGGCTACAGAACCAAATCCTTAAATCACAACAGGAAAGAAACATTATTGTCGGTTCAATATTTCCAATTTGAATGAAACTCCGCTTTGAAACCAATGATTTACGGTTTTTGAGGTTTTGGAGTTTACAATTGTCAAAAGTGTTTTGGTCTGTTGTGAAGAGTCAATGACATTTGCGTTGTGGTTCATTACAAAAAAGGGAAAAGGTTTTTGTGTGAGGACAAATGTAAATTCTTAATTGTAAACGAGTTTATCGCATTTTATTGGTCTAATACCAAAAACATAAATGCTTTGATTATCCGGGACTCTGTGCATTAAATAGACGCTTACGATCAATTAATCTGGCTTTTTTTTATAAACTTAATTTATTAATTCTAGAAGAAAAAAATGAAATGGACTTGTTTTCTCGATCTGCTTAAATCATCCCAACAAAGGCAATCCATGTGGAGCTTGATGTTTTCATAAATACTTAAGTAAATTAAAAATCAAATCCTTCAATCTTTGAAGTGTATTTTAAAGCATCTGCAATGCCTTTTTATTTGTTCATGATTATCTTATAACCATTTGGTTTTTCATTTCTAACAGTTATCTTTTTTACTATTAATAAATCAGGAGTATTTTTGCATGCATTATTGAATAAAAAAATTGATTTCATTCGTATTTTAAATTGGATAAATTTAGTTTATATTGAAAAAAAAAATTGTTGGTTAGCTTAAACAAGAACATTCAATTAACGAATGTCACTGTGAAAAAACTTAAAAATGAAATACGTTTGAAAACACTTAATTTATTAGCTCACTCATTATATGTGGTTTAATAATTAGTATATCATAGACCATTAAGATTATGATAGACATTCTTAATGATGTTATTTCTTGTTTTTTGTGCTTGTCCGAGATTTTTGTAACTATGTAAGAAATACTTAAAAATTTTAAGTCAGTGTAAATACTTAATCACTAATCTTTTTTGAATTAAAGTAAATGAAAGGAACAAAAGAAGCAAAAATATGACATTAAAAAGATTGAGAAAAACACACCGTTCTATATATTAAGTCGAATTGTATTATCTTTAATAACGATTGTGTATTTAACTATTTGGTGTTATGAACAATTGTTTTAATTCATATATTCAACACAAAAATTTCATTCATTCCTTTTATTCAAAAGCTATAGAAACACATAACATCTCTTATTTTGACTATTTGTTCATTCTTTCATTATTTTATAATTATTTAAATTTGTAAATCTTTTTAATTGGTTTTTCTTCTAGTGCTTTTTATCAGCCCGAGTACAATCCCTAATGCTAGCTTATTAAGGTCAAGAAAATCTATTTTGACTTGTATCCATTTTTTTGTAAACAGCATAGCGTTTCAGCACAAAAAAATCAATTTACACAACAAACAGCCTTAAATTTGCTACATCTTCGTAGTTTCAAATTTTTTAAGTTTCTGTTAGAAGTCAACCCCAGATTGGGCTGAACTTACTAAACTAGGCGACAACTACCGTAAGGTAGACGTGCCTGTAAGGACTAGGAACTGATTGAGAAAAGTTTTAGATAATTAAAATGTATTCAATAAAATATAGTCCTAATTAGATATTCAGTTATAAGTTAATTCGTCATCAGTTCATTAGTTCCTCTTCTCCAGGAAGTTCCTTTCTTATTTATATCCATCAAGCTCATCTTCGTCAGCCTCTTGTTCTCATTGTACAATTGTTTCGTTCATTTTGAACCTAATAGTCTTCTAACTAGTTAGGTTCATGTTGTTAGAACGGATCCCCTCTTTGTATTAGTTCTCATCCCACATAATTGATTGATTTTATTCAAGGGTTATAGAAATATATA
>JAJLVH010000214.1:0-13299 GCA_030570155.1 Magnusiomyces magnusii
AACGACAATAACATTTTATTTTATCTCAAAATCATTCAACAGGAGCACCCCGAATTGAAAGAAAAGTTACATGTTTTCAACAGTTTTTTCTACGACAAGCTCAAACGACACTCGGATAAAAAACTTGCATATGAGGAAGTTCGAAGCTGGACTGCCAAAGCCAATCTTTTTTCTAAGGATTTCATTATTATACCCATCAACCACAGAGTCCATTGGTTTGTCGCAATTGTTTATAATCTTCCTGCTTTATTAAATCCCAAGGAAGATGAAAATGAAAACCAGAGAGGTCTTGCAGCTACGCCGTTAAAAACCAAAACGGCAAAGCGAGGGTTCAACAAAAACACCGACTGCAAAATCTTTTTCTGTGACTCGCTTCAAAGACCAACTTATAATTATCATACCAAACATCTTTGCGATTATTTTTATGAAGAAGCTAAAGACAAGTTGAATATTGAAATTGATGTCAATCGTATTAGCGTTGTTTCGGTTCCTGTTCCTCAACAAAATAACCTGTCAGACTGTGGCGTTTACCTCATCCACTACGTTGAATTGTTTCTTAAAAATCCATACGGTTGTGCAGAAATGATACTTGACACATCGCCTGAATCTTTGCATACCCTTGGAAGATATTGGTGTACATCATTGTTGGCAGGAAAACGAAAGTATCTTTGTCAAAAACTTTTATGGTGTCGGGATCAGCAGATTAATGATAGAACGCAAAATGGTTCAAAAAGTTTGTCAGGAAATACATTGACTGAGTCTAACAATTCTTCAAATGAATCATTACATCTTTCTGGCAGCAGTTCAAGCAAAAACAATTCAGTTGATAAAAACATGCCTGAACCTGTCAAACGTTACCGAAATATCAAAAATGGCAACGATCTTAAATCATTAGAAGCAGAACTGAATAAAAAAAGCTTTTTGATTCCACGGGTCGATAATGATGGCGATATACTGATGGATAATAATAATTGGCTGCAAAATAAAGACAATGTAAATCCACATGTTATTTCAGTCAATAATATGGAAATTTGTTTTAATGGTGATGATGATAATATTGCGAATAAAAAAGATGATGATGATGATGATGACGATGACGGTGTTGAATTTATTTCTATATCAGAAAGACCGTCAACACAGATACCAAAATCCAGCAATTCTTCAACTACATCAAAAACAATGAGTCAAACTTCAAACCCTGTTTCGACAAATTCCAAAAACAGTTCCAAGACAGCAACCGTTGGCGGGATAAATGCGTCAAATAATAATGATCAGCCTGCAGCAGATGATTTGACAGAAAACATGAAAATTGCTACATCTAATGAACGTTCATTATTTAAAAAAGTTGGCGAAGATCATAGTGACGATGATAATCTGAATATCAGCAAAACCAAGAGCTTCAACAACAGTCTTAGCAGCAGCCAAGAACTTGAACTAGATATGGAAAATGAATTGGACGAATATTTAGGCATTTCTATGGATGACAAAGGTGGTAATGAAGATAGCGATGTTGATGACGAAAAGTATTTGATCCAAGTTCTTGATGCCAATAAACCAAATTTCATAAAAAACAATAAACACTCTAATAATACCAATACTGAATCTTCAACAACAAGCAATCGTCATGAAAATGGTGATAACAATAGCGATGACGGTATCCAAGTCCTCGATTCCCAAACCACAACCCTTCGAAACCGCAAAAAATCATCACGAATGAATTAAAACCGATTCAAAAAACTTGCCCCGCGACCTGGTTTCTGTTTTTTTCATATGTTTTTTTATTTATGTTTTTTTTTTTTTTTCATGATAATAATTTTGTACTATAAGTTATTCATATATTAAACTTTTTAAAAAAAAAACCAACTGATCCTTTTCTCAACAAGAACTATTTTTATAATCTTGTTCCTAAATAATCAATAATAATTACAAATTCCTAGTAACTTAGCATATCACGTGACTATGATTTCATCAAGCAAAAATATGCGTTAGCCCGGAGTCGAGCCGGGGGCTCGACGATGGCAACGTCGAATTTTACCGCTAAACCACTAACGCTTTATAAGGTTTCAACCTTTGCAAACTATATAAATAATATTTAGTATTTTGCTGCTTTTGCTTCAAAATTGATAAATTGTACAACAAGTACATATTTTTCTTCAATTACTACATTTCTTCATTATTTATTAGCAGTTATATATATAAAAACATTTTTAAAATACCCATTAGAATTAACACACAAAATCAATTGAAATCAATTTCGTTAGATCAAGAAAATAAAAAATAAAAAAACCAACATATAAACCTAGAAAAATTCAAGTATTTAAAAAAAATCAATCACTAATTGGCACCATTACCAAAAGGAGCCTGAGAGACAGCACGAGAAACGGCAGGAGTTGGAACAGCAGAGTTAGGTTGTTGCTGAACTTGGGCTGAAGGAATAGCTGGAGCCTGAGTTTGAGGTTGAGCAGGAATCTGTTGTTGATGATGATGTTGTTGTTGTTGCTGCTGCTGTTGTTGTTGCTGCTGCTGCTGATGACTAGAGGTAGAAGCAGAATTACCTTTAAGAGCAAGAAGTTGCTTAGATCTAAATGATTCATAATGAATATGAGCAGTAGTTTCAATCAAATCCTGGAGTCTTGTAGAAATGATAAAGTTACGAAGATGAGAAAACTCACAATGGTTTTCATCTTCAACATTAATGACACCCCAACGGTGTTTACGACCACGAACGGCTTTACCATTAACAGTAACCATTTGTTCAGAGCCAACAATAGCAAAAGGAAGCAATTGTTTAACCTGTTGGTTCAACATACGATCGTTTTCATCATAATCTTCATAAGAGTCATTGGGGTACAAACGAAGCTTATGATAAGCAAATTCTTCTTGAAGTCTGCGCTTAAAAGCTTCACGTTCAACAAGGGTAAGAGAATCAGACTTGGCGATAACTGGAATAACATTTGCAGTTTCAGTAAGTTTCTTCAAAACAACAATATCAATTGGTTTAAGACCATGTCCAGTAGGTTGGATAAAGTAAATAACGCAATGAACGCGCGTATCAGGAAGATAACGATCACGCTGGGCAGTAAGTTCTTTTCTAAGATAAGCCGAGTGTTGATCTTTAATGTACTTGGCAATAGGATCCCAGCACTTTTCATTATTAACTTGATCACCATAACCGGGGGTATCAATAATATTCATCTTCAAACGAACACCATTTTCTTCAATAACATGAGAAACAACCTTGATATCAGGAGTACGGGAAAAGTCCTCAGCAGGATCGATACGGCCACAAGTATCAGCCAAGTGAGAGGCAAAAAGAGTATTCACAAAAGTAGTTTTTCCCAAGCCAGACTGGCCAACAACCATAATGTTGAACTGAAACCCACGCTTCAAAAGGCGGCGTTCAATTTGAGAAGTAATAGAGTCGAAACCGACATGAGAACTTGGCAAAATCACACTAGTCATTGCTGATATTAAGAAAATAGACTTGAATATCAATCAAAAACGAGAAAAAAAAAGGGCTCCTTAAATGGTGTAGACAAAAAAAACAACAAGTTTATGCAGGGAGATTAGTTAGAAAAGCGATCGAAACAAGTTGTAACAAACTAAGACAACGTTGGACGAGTTGAACGAGTTAGTTGAATTGAGTCGGATTGAAACAAAAATGTGATACGAAGGAATCCAAGTTGATATTGGCGTAATAAATAGGAAACAGGGTGAAACGAGGTTAACATAGCACAAGTTGTGCTATTTACCAGGAATGCGATATTGGGAAAACGGCTGAGACAGAGAGTGTAACTGTAACGCTCTGCAAGGGCACCCACATGTTTGTAAACAGTGCGGCTGTGATTATTAAAGATGATTAATAACTAATTATTCTTTTCTAATCATTACTAATCATTACTATTTGTCCAATCACAATTGCCAGTCCTAAATGCTCAGATTTTTTTTATCAGTGGGACCGTATTTCTTTTGCGAGCTACCCAAATTAAGGTTAAACTCCAGAATAAGAATGGTTCCATTTTAAGAACGATTCTCCTCTAACAATGACTGAATTGTGTATGGATCTAGGTCTATTTTCAGTTATCCAATTAGGATCAGGGCCAAATGCCAAATCTGGCATTACAATATAAACTCAGACTTTTCAAGATTTTTTTTTTTGTTTTTGTTCTTTTTCCATGACAATGACATATCATTAGCCGAATAGGACTGGAATTTGAACACGAGGTGTTACATGACGTGACATACCACACCGTGCCCCCAGCTTCCCAAGTGGGATATATCCTATATAGCCATGTGACCAAACCTGGGGAAGCCTGAAAAAAGAGGTATAGCCGCGGTGGGCGTCACAGCACCGGTCCAGTCCTTTCTACGGCCACGAAATCCGGGGACGCCAAATGCGGAGAAGCTGTGCATGTATGTAAGCGCGAATCTGGTGTCGATGCGGTTTCTGGCGTGGCTGGAAAAGCATTGTCAATTTTCTCATCACTTCTGGAGACTATAAATACTGCCTATCCCGCCCTTTTTCACTTTTTTTTTCTTTTTCGTATTCTCCATCCGTTGTTTTTTTTTGAAATTGTAAGTATGTCTTTTTTGCTCGTGTTCTCTGCTATTTATATTCTCCAATCACCAATGTCGAATCAATGAGCTTGTTTCCATTGCCTATCTTCAAGCATGTCTATTTAAAAAACCTATCAAACTGCATTAGTACTTTACGAGTCTTGCTATTCAATTTCTTTTTTGTTGTTTTTATCCTGCTTCTTTGTGCTCTTCTCTCACGCTTTCTTTAATTTGTCGTGTGTTGCACCCACGCTTGATTTGTTGCATGTTTTTTTTTTTTGACACTTTCTCATATTTTCGTTAAAACCTTAATTTTTTTTTAATATTTTTCAAGTCTCCTGTTTAATATAAAGATGCCGTTATTTTATTATAAAAAAGATTGGTTTTCTTTTTTATATTTTCCAATTTCATTCACTAACTTTTCATTCTTATAGATTTCATCTATTTTTTACATATTTATACACTCTTTTTCAAACTGATATCTTTTACATCATGGGACGGGACGTCGAAAAACATCTTTTATTCGAAGTAGCTACCGAAGTGGCCAACCGTGTCGGTGGTATCTATTCTGTTATCAAATCTAAAGCCCCCGTTACCACAAAAGAATATAGAGATCGTTACTGTTTAATTGGCCCTCTCAATAGAAAATCTGCTTCAATTGAGGTTGAGGAGCTCACTCCTACTAACCCTGCATTAAAGGCTACTTTACAATCAATGTCTGAACGTGGTGTCAAATATCTTTATGGTCGTTGGTTGATTGATGGTGCTCCTCGTGTTCTTCTTTTCGACCTTGGCTCAGCCTATCATAATTTGACTGATTGGAAGGCTGATCTTTGGAATCTTGCCAGTATTCCTGCTCCTGATGGCGACTCAGAGTCAAACGATGCTATCGTTCTCGGTTACCTTGTTGCCTGGTTCCTTGGTGAATTTGCTTCCCAGGACCAAGAGCACGCCATTATTGCTCATTTCCACGAATGGCTTGCTGGTATTGCACTTCCATTGTGCAGAAAACGTCGCATTGATGTCACTACTATTTTTACAACTCATGCTACTTTGTTGGGAAGATATCTTTGCGCTGGTTCCGTTGACTTTTATAACAATTTGCAGTGGTTTGATGTGGATGCTGAGGCTGGCAAGCGCGGCATTTATCACAGATACTGCATTGAACGCTCGGCTACCCACTCTGCCGATGTTTTCACCACAGTATCTCATATCACTGCTTATGAAGCCGAGCATTTGCTCAAAAGAAAGCCCGATGGTGTTCTTCCTAACGGTCTTAATGTTGTCAAGTTTTCCGCTGTCCATGAATTCCAAAATCTCCACGCTATCAAGAAGGAAAAGATTAACGAGTTTGTCCGAGGCCATTTCTATGGTCACTATGACTTTGACCTCGATAACACTCTTTATCTTTTCATTGCTGGTAGATATGAATACAGAAATAAGGGTGCTGATATGTACATTGAAGCCCTTGCTCGTTTGAACCATAAGCTTAAGGCTGCCGGCTCCAACAAGACTGTCGTTGCTTTCATCATTATGCCTGCCGCTACTAGCAGCTACACAAACGAAACCCTCAAGGGTCAAGCTGTTATTAAAGCACTTTCTGACTCTGTCAAGGAGGTTCAGCAAAGCATGGGTCAAAGATTGTTTGAATTTTGCGCCAGACAAAATGAGTCTCATGAACTTCCCGAGTTGGATGAACTTTTGACATCTTCTGACAAGGTTCTTTTGAAGAGACGTGTCAATGCACTCAAGCGTACCTCTCTTCCTCCAATTGTTACGCATAACATGGTTGACGACGCAAACGACCCCATTTTGAACCAGATTCGCCGTGTGCAGCTTTTCAATCACCCATCCGATCGGGTCAAGATTATTTTCCATCCAGAGTTTCTCAATTCCAACAATCCAATCTTGCCTCTTGACTATGATGATTTTGTCAGAGGCTGTCACTTGGGTGTTTTCCCATCATACTATGAGCCTTGGGGCTATACTCCTGCCGAGTGTACTGTCATGGGTGTTCCTTCCATCACTACCAACTTGTCTGGCTTTGGATGTTATATGGAGGATTTGATTGAAAACTCTAGCGACTATGGTATTTACATTGTTGACCGTAGATCCAAGGGTGTTGACGATTCCATTAACCAGCTTGCTGAATGCATGTTTGACTTTACTTGCAAGTCCAGACGTCAACGTATCAACCAACGTAACCGTACCGAACGTTTGTCTGACTTGCTTGATTGGAAGCGTATGGGTCTTGAATACATTAAGGCTCGTCAGCTTGCGCTTAGACGTGCGTATCCCGACAGCTTTGACAATGAAAACAATCCATTCCTTGATTCCCAAAGCAAGATTACCCGACCATTGTCTGCGCCAGGTTCGCCTAGGGACCGTGCTGGGCTCATGACACCCGGTGATTTGGGATCATTGGGCGAGATTTCCGAAAGCCTCAACACTGACGATTATATTGATTTCAGGCTGCCAGAAGAGGAGGACGATGAAACTGAAGCCAATACCATCACATTGTCTTTACGAAAAGGAGCCAATGGAACATCTGCATAAATAATATAGAGTGGTGAAGAATGTCATGGAGGAGGAGGAGGAGATGCACATGTATATTTTGGATATTTTTTGGGGTGTGAATGGAGGTGTAATTTTATAAATATAGTGCAATACTTGATAATAATAATCTAATGATTTGATTTCTAGTACGTTCTGGAAACACGTTCTTCTTTCCAGCGCTGCATGATTTCCTTTCTCATGTGATACGTTTTCCGTTCTTTTCTGTAGTTTTTGATGAAAACGTTGACGTCATTTGAGGCAAGCGGGTCTTCGCTGTTGGACTGGTCGTTGTCGTGGTCGTCATTATCGTCATTGAGGCGAGACTCCAAAAACGAGTCAGCCAAAGACTCCGAGACCTGTTCAGCCTCGCCTACAGCTCGAGCCATGGCAGCCTTGAATGCTTCGGTGGTGAAGGGTTGCAGCGCTTTATACATTTGAGCCTCGACAGCAACCCATTGCTGTTCGGCTGCTTTAGCACGGCTCAGGGCTTGAGCAGCTGCATCGCGGCGGGTGATCAAGGTTGTTTGGATGAGGTTTGAGAGTTCTGTTGCACGTGATTTGTTGGAGGCTGCTGCTTGGAGTTGTTGGTCTATTACTGAAGAAATGGAGGATGGTTGAGTTTGGTTGGGTGAAGGGCTGGGGAAAAAGGCAGTTTTTTCGGCTAATCCATACAGTGCGGCAGGTTCATTCAACAGTTCTTCTAAAGTAGTGGCTCTAAATAATTGTTAGTATCAATTAAAATAAAAAAATAAAAATAAAAAATAAAACATACGGTTTATCCAACAATTCTTTAGGCAATTCAGAAGAAACTGAAATCAAAGGTCTTGATTTGGGAATGTTGAAATCGTTGTCAAGATTGCTTTGGTTGTTAGCTACAGCATCAACAGGTTGTGCAAGCGTGGCATCGGTTTCAGAAGGATGAGACCGGTGAGCGTGGAAAGTAGCAGAATCAGGTGTTGCTGGATGAGGAGGCAAAGGAGGAGGAGTTGACTGGTTCATTGGTGTCGAGATGCTGTGGAATATGAAGGTTTTTTCTTTTGTGTCTACAAAGGTTTGTATTGACAGTCAAAAAAGTGGGTTATGTCTAGTGACTGGGTTTACGCTTCCAGTCTCATATATACACATAAACCCTTCACAGCCACCATTTTTTTACTTGAATCAACAAAAAGCTATCATTTGGTTTTATTGCAATTGACGCTTGTTTTGATTCATTTTTATTCTTAGCCAAGGTTGGAGTTTATATCCAAACCGTCAATCGAATTCTCAAATATAAAACTACCAAATGTCTTCATCTGCATCCAACTCCGACAAGTCTACAATGACTTTGCTCTCAATTCCTTTGACTTACACTTACCTGGTCAAACCATCTACCAATGAAGAAAAAAACCACCATGTGTATTACGAAACCCCTATAACTGCTACCAACAATACCATTTGGAGGCCGGTCGATACCAACGACACGTCTGATGAGTTCAAACAAACTCTCGATGCCACTACCTTTACTGATAACCTTCCTTCGCTTCGTACCGTCACAGCTGCCATCAGTGCTGAAGGTCAGGTTCGGGCGCGTCTTGTTGAAGATCGTATTCTTGAAAACACTCTCACTATTAATCTGGCTGGTCCTGGAAATATTGTTCCTGCGGAACGTGGTAAAGTCCTTCGTTCTTATTACCAAGTCGAGCGTCGTCATATTGGTCTTGATTCTGATGGAATCTTGCGTAGCGACTATAACCCTGTCTCTGCCAAAAATGATAAAGATAGCCAAGGAAATACCGATCAAGATACCGAAAAAGACTCATTATGTCATTATAAACATTCTAACGGAA
Organism: Magnusiomyces magnusii; assembly: GCA_030570155.1. Classification (NCBI taxonomy): domain Eukaryota; kingdom Fungi; phylum Ascomycota; class Dipodascomycetes; order Dipodascales; family Dipodascaceae; genus Magnusiomyces; species Magnusiomyces magnusii. Next base: position 8,940 of record JAJLVH010000214.1, read on the forward strand.
TGTTTCATCCAGTTTTGATCAAGTATTTGGACGAAATTGCTGATTACTGCGGGGTTTCGATTTTTGTGACTGATTTCATTGACAAGATTCCATATGGAAAAGGATATCACAGCGAACTCAATTCGGAATCTGCCAACAAACCTTTTCATATTTTAATTTACGGTGACCAAGATAGCTCCAGATTTGCCGAATTCAAGGTCAAGATTATTTTAGAAAAGGTGCGTGGCGGATTCATTGATGCCGTTCCTTTGGAATTGTCGCTTCAACCGCTAGTAGCTGGTCCAAACTTGACAAACTTTAAATATATTGAACGCGTCAGCAAAACAAAGATTTTTGTTCCCGAATGGCTTCCTGAACTTTTTGCTTCTCAGGCTCCTAATCCCAATGCTCGCAATCTTAATGAAGTTTATATTGCTGGTGACGAATTTCATGTTCTTGTCGCCAAACTTATGCTCAAGGATATCATCAAGAGAAGCCAGCCTTTGGTAAAAGACTGTGTCATTTCGTTTGCTAAAATCGATTTGCTCAGTTTACGTTTCCAAGACTCGTTACGAAAAATTATGGTTTCTCATGGCACGTTTATCCAAATACCATACTTGGGTGCAGCTCGTGCTGTGATTCGTGTTCAAAGTCCTTCGGTTCATATTTGCAACTTGACTATTACAGAACTCATGAATCTCACCACCTTGTTGTATAACGCTTCTTACTGGGTTCATACTGGCGAAGAAGATGGTCAAGGAAGTTTTAAACAACCAAATATTCCGATTGATTTTGACATTTTGGATAGAATTTCTGCAGGCAGTGGAGCTACCATTGTTTGTAAAAACACTTCATTTGATATCATTGGTTATAAAAGTGATACCAAACGAGCAGTTGCAATGATTAAAAGTTTGCCTATATGGGAGCAATGTCAACAACAAGTCCGGTACCGTGTTGAATTATCTAATGAACAACGAGAATTCATTTCTGGTAAAAAGAATGGTAAAATCATTCGAATCACAAACACTGCACATGTTTTCATTAAACTTTTGCCATTTAACGAGTACAATTTTTATGTCGACATTTACTCTGAATACCCATCTGAAGCCACTAATGGTTTGAAACTTTTGGAAGAAGAACTTCCATCTGAGCTTGCTTTTTATATCCCAGAAACTTATCACAAAAAGGTTATTGGTGCAGGTGGCTCTACTGTCCAAGGCATTATGAGAAAATTCAATGTGTTTATCAAGTTTTCTAGTGGATATGATGTCAATCCAAACGGTTATACTCGTCTCAAATCTACCAATGTGCTCATTAGATGTCCTTCAAAAAATGCAAAAGAAATGGAACCTGCTAAAAAGGAACTTTTAGAAACTGTGTATGACCGCAGTCAAGAACATGGTACTACTTTTCTCAAGCTATCGCGTTCTCATATGCGTATTCTTCTTGCTCATCATGCTGATTTTATCGGTAATGTCGAAAGCACCACCAATACCATTGTCAACATTCCTAGTGAAGAGCATTATGAAGATATTGAACAGAAATTGGAGATTAGAGGTTTGATGGCCACTTCAGATACTGCAGCTCGATTGATTAAAACCAAACTTCCTGATGATTATGAGTTTAAGGTTGCTCATTCTATAAAGTTTCATGAACTTGTTAATGAAGATGAAGGCGAATTTTATCAAAAAGTTGTTGTTCCTTTTCGGTTTGCCCTGAAGATTGAAACTCTTGTTATTGAACATCCTGAACATTCGCCTGAAGAAGCAGCTTATCATCAAATCATTTTGAGTTTTGCCCAAGAAAACTCTGCGGGTCTTGAAGATGCTATCCAAGTACTTACTGCTTATCTTCGTGATAAAGGTTTTGATATCATTGAGCGCGGCGAATATCACGTTGACCCGATTATTCCTGGTGTCGTGGGCTTGCCTCCTGCCATGATTAAGCGTCGCAGATTTACTCCCATTCATGGAGGAAATGGTCGTGGCGGTTATTCAGGTAATAGCTATGATTCAAGGGATGGTAACGGGTACCGTGGTGGATTTCGTGGTGGATCTTCTCGTGGAATGAGTAGAGGCCGGTTTTCTAGACCTTTTGATAGGCATAGAAGAGACGAGCATCAAAATTTTAATGATAACCGTCGTCATACGAATGCTTATAATAGAGATGGCCAATCTGGTGGCATTTATCGTCATGAAGATATCAGAAATTCGTCTCACCCTTATCGTAAAGGACCACTTCCTATGCCTCCTGTTCAGCGTCGCAATGGATATCAAAACCATTATAACAATAATGAACGTACTGCTGGTTCTGAAGGCGATTTAGAATCTCAAGGCAGTGCTAGCGAGACTAATGGTAATGGTGAATTTTATGAAAATTCTAGAAACGAATACAGATCACAATATTCTAATCATCGTGGCCAACAATCTGGCAACTATTCTTCGCATCATCAAAACCATTCCATGCCCAGTCGACCTAGTTATGATCGGTTTTCTCAGCAACGTTATCCTGCCCATTATCAATCAGGACCAGTTTCAAACGCACCTCGAGGAAACCAAGAAAACAATTTACGGTATGGACATAATGCAGGTAGTCCTGCACCATACTACGTTTCTGGAGGAAACATGTTGAATGATCGCAACAATAGTGGTAGCGGATACAATGATTCATTGCCTCCTCCACCACCACCACCTCCTCCTTCTTCTTTACATTCTGATAGTGATAGAGGTTCGTCACGTGGCAGATATATGCATTCAAGTAACCAGGTTTCTGAAGAGAGATATGGGCAAAGTCAAATGGATCCTTTGCCTCCGCCACCTCCTCCTCCAGGTTCTGGATCTTATGAATATGACGGTCGTCGAAGTCGTTATGGATATTAAATTTTTTTTTTTTATTATTATTGTTACCTTTTTTTTCTATTACCTTTTTCGTTACCTTTTATTTTTCATTACCAAAACATTTTACAAACTTTGCTATAAACCAAGATATAACCCAATTTACTTTATTTTCAATACCAACAATACAAATTTATATTTTTTTATTCTAACACACAAAAGAAAAAGAGGAATTGAAGTATTTACCAACTTGTATAACTTACCAAAGAAAAATTTAAAACTTGATAAAGATAAATATGACGACAATTGATTAAATATATGATACAAAAAAATAAAGTAGATAAACCATGTTGGACTATTATTTTACCCAAGAACCAAAATACATACAATGCTGTTTATTTAAAAGTACCAAAACCATGAAATCAACGTATTACTTTTTTTATAGATTATCAAGATTATCAAGATTATTAAGATTCCCTATTTGTAAATACCAAAAAGTAATCAACAGAATATGTAAACAAGAAAACATTTTATAATTTGATGATGATTAAATAATGTTGACGGGATCCGTTGACGTTTTTGGTTATCATTAGTTTATGTATTGTACAAGTTAAATATATTATTATTAAAATATTGAATTGTTAAATTGACATTTGTAAATGAAAAAAAAAGAAGATAGTGAATAGATTGAAACACGTGACCTACACATAAATATGAAAAGAGAAAAAAAAGATTTCATAAAAATTGAGTTTTTTCGACAATTTTCACATTGATGAATCAACAACATCAACCACAATAAAAACCAATTTTCAATGCCTACACAGTTACTGATTCACCACTTTGATTCGCCACACTCAGTCCCGCCATCCAACTTGGAAGCATGTTATAAACTTGTGAGAGGAATCAAGTCGATGTACGAGAGCAGCGGGATGGGATGGGATGCCAAGGCAAAGAAAAGGGAGATGGAAATGGAAGAATTGGAGTATGTGATTGTTTATGAAAGCAATTGTGATGGTGATGACGGTGTGTTGACCCGAATGAAGTCATTTTTTTCGTCGACTAAAAAGTCAATTGATAGTTCAATTGACAAACACACATCCAAAAAACAAAAAACCGATATTGATCCAAATCTTGATTTAAACCTTTACGATATCACGGACTCAAATATGGACACTACACTCCTAAAAGTCGTCGCTTTCCTAAGTCTCCAACCTACCGCACCCGAATTCCTAGACACCAATTCTACTGACACCAGTGAACTCACTAACACCAATCAACCCAATCAACCCCTCGTCACTTACATTTACGAACTCCACATCTCAAAACCCTACCAACACATTCACCTGGGCTCCCGCCTCCTAACCCTTGCAAAATCACGCTGCATCGCGCTCCCAACCTCTCGCAAACTCATGCTCACCGTCTTCAACGTCAACAAAAGCGCTCAAAACTTTTATTTGGTGAACGGGTTCAGGTATTATGAAGGTGATAACGATGGTGATGAAAATGAAAATGAAAAAAAAAACGAAAATGAAAATGAAAAAAAATGG
>JAJLVH010000215.1:0-13287 GCA_030570155.1 Magnusiomyces magnusii
AATGTAATGTCGGCAACTGTGAAAAACAACAGGTTTATACGTGGATTACAAAAATAAATTTAATTACATTTATATATATTAATAAATTATATTCACTTTTTCAATTGCGCAATTAAATCTTGGATTTCACTCTTGACTGCAGACGTTGCTATTTGTTCCAACTCCACCAATTCATCCAAAGCTTTAGCTCGTGTCGCTTCTTGTGCCGCTTGTCGTATCGCATCCACCTTAATATACATTTCGATTCTCTTTTTATACGGCAGATTCGTACACATTGGCACATAAAACGCAGCATTACGTTTGTTTCCTGCTTTCAACGCCATTTCAAAAAACGGCTCGAACCCAATTGGCGACGACTTACGAGACCTCGCAAACTTTAGCAACTCGTCCCAATCGCGTCGCATCACTAATGCCTTGAGCTTGATCCACCAAAACCTTTTATCAGGTACTTTGAAATCGTCTCGAACCCTAGATGCCCGGCTGTGCTGTGCAATCATAATTAGCGCCGAAATAGTTTCTGAAACACTTTTTCCAACAAACACTTGATCATAATCTTTTTCAAGAACAAGCTGTAATTTCAAAAGCTTGATTTGTTCGGCCAATATCTTGGTTTCAAATGACCGGTCTTTACCAAGCTCTTGAAATAACTTTTCTGCTTCTTTGAAATCTTCCAATTGTTGATCTGCGTCACCTTCGCCAGAGGTATCATATGTTAGGTATGCTTGACGCAACGTACGCATCGCATTTTCATACCGTCGGTCGTCTTGGTAATAAAAGTCTGTCAACAGTTTGGAACTGTTGGCTTTACACAAATATGCAAATACACTGGCTGCCATGGGCTTGTTGTTCAGTAACCGGAAAAAAGCAGCTACCGATAATTGCTGTTGTAAATGGAGTAAAACGTATATAATAAGATTCAAGTTCCAACTTTCAATCGCTTTTTCTAGCGCAAGTTCTTGTTCGTTCATACTTAAAAGTAACGGAACCTGGCGTGCGGGTCGTGGTTCATAATGTGTCAACATTGTTGCCAGTTTTTGACGGCCTTCGTCATAAGCAACACGAGCAATTTCTTCATATGAAATCCCGGCTTGAAGACTCAATTTAGCAACAATCTCACGGCACACCGTCATGTCATCTTCATTGCTTGATCTCACTTTACAACATGCCCAATGAATATAAATCTTTTCTTTTGAAAGCTGTAAATACTCTGCACAACGAAAAGCGAGTAAATGCATTTTTCGTAAAAGTAAACGGTCAATGAGACAACTTGGAGAAAGCGTCAAAAGTTGTTGATGTGACATCAGTAGTCCTACACTGACTTGACGAATGGTGTTTAAAACTCTAAGATGTTCTGACATTTCTACATAAGCGTCACTGTTGTAAAGTTCAATTGCAGACTTGCCAAACGCTGCTGCTCGTAATAATGTTTTTTGCCATAATGGTTCAAATTCGTAGCCAGCTGCTTCAATACATGTATTAACAGCAGACGGCAACTCAGCAGAACCAATGATTTGCAAATTTTCGTCAGCCTTTGGCGAGTTTCTGTCTAATTGTTCAACAGCGTCAACCAAGATTGCAGACGGAGAAACGGATCCAATTTTGAAAATATTGACAGTGACATCTGGTACCATACTGAAAAAATCGTGTTTTTCTTCAGAAATGGTTCGAATGCCGTCAATTTCGGGTATAGCAATTACAGGACCATCAGTGTAAACATTTAGCGTACCACCGTGAGGTCCAACTAGCAATATTTCATCATCATAAACTAAAGCCACAGCATCATTACCACACCATGTCAATTGTCGAGGTTGTGTTTTGTTTCGGGTATCATAATCACTCAATTTTCGATGGAAATCAGAAGAAATTACCCAAAGATGGCCATCTGGAGTAAACAACGCAATGAAATCAGAACTGGGAGCCACAGCAATCATTGAAAAAGGACCGTCTTCAATAAACTTGTCACGAACATCAGTAGTATCAATAGACAAAACTGTACCTTCTACACTAGCCACCACATCAGCATGCTGTCCCAGTTGAGCCAATTGAGATAACGGAGGCACGATTGCCCAAGAATGAATTCCTTTTCCATTAATAGTATCCGAAACTGCCAACAGTTTTGGGTTTGGTTCAGGAGAATATCTAGACACGGAAACAAACGTATTATTAGACAATAACGCTACAAAACCTTCGTCCCAAAACCGGCATTCAACAACCCCGTGGGTTTCTGCTGCTTTCCCGAGAGAAAATTGAGTAAAGTTTCCATCAAAATCGGTATAGCATCTAGCACTACCATTTTCGGAAACAACGAGCAAATGTTCATGTTTGGACCAACCCAGGCCTCGGATACGGCCATTATCCCATGGAATCTTATGAAGCAAGGCTCCGGCGCCGCTGTAGATGCTGATAGAAAGCTGACGACTTTCTGGACCTTTATAGACACGAAGTTGTTGGTCATTTCTGGTCATGGCAATAGCTCCACCGTAAGGTGCGCTAGTGACAATGTATTCGTATAGGTCGATATTAGACCATTGGAGATAATAGCCTTCAATGTTTCGATAGAAATGGTCACGTAACCGTTCCCAACTAAGAGTAGGATTTGATGGCATTGAGGAAATGGGTATAAGAATTGGGGTAACTAGACTTGGATGTAAGAAACGAAACTGGAATAGGGTTTGAAAGTGGTGGAAGGCATATTAGAGACACAAGTGATAAGAGGTCACGTGGCTTAGTGTACAATTCCTAAACAATGACTGCAACGAAATCATGTCGAAACAAACATGTTTGCCGTAAATAAGTTCCATAAATGGCGCATTGTCTTAAATTTTTTTTAGCGGCCAGCAAGTTAATCTACAAAAGTTAAGAAAAGCTCACCTGATTCTTGTTTTTCTTTTTTTAAAAAATTAGTTTTTGGGCAGAGCCTTAACCAGTTAAGCTTAACGCACTACTTTCTGTTTTTTCTTACTTAAAATAATAATAGTAATAAAAAAAAAAAAAAAACACGACTTTAGATACAATCCGCACAAGCATGCCTGACGAACAAGCCGGTATTAACAGACCTGGCAAAAAGTCCGGCAACGATGCCTTGGTATCAAGTGACTCAGCCGCGAAGCGCAACCGAACGAAAAACATTAGCGTGCTTGAAGCAGAGGTAATCTTATCTGCCATGGTTGATTCACAAAGACAGTTTGGCCGGGGAATAGCAGGACATCGGTTTCAAACAGAAACGTGGGAATACGCGTTAGAACACTGGAACAATCTACGTGAGTCTCAATTGGGAGAACCACCTCAGAATCTGAAGGCACTCAAAAAGTTCTATTCCAACGTGTGTGCACAAGTGGCTTCATGCCGTGAAGCTTTAGAAGGATCACCATATGCAGATGAAGAATTGCCGTCAGACGAGTGTAAAGTGTATTTTCTCACAACGTTGAGAAAGGCCGAACACACCTTTGCAAAGTTTGTTTTATATTCAAAATATTTGAGATTATTGGGAGAAAAACGGCACAAAGACCAAGACGACAACGAGAGTTCGTTCAACCAGTCCTTCAATACCACTCAAGACTATCATCCACAGAATCAAGAGCCTCTGGATTCGTCAAACGCGAAAGATTCCTTACCGAATAGCAACGTGTCTGAGCCTTCGTTATCTCCGTCGATGGGACCTTACCAGCCAGTGCAGCATCAACATCAACACCAACATCAATATCCACAGACTCAACCGTATTCCCATCAGCAGCCAATCACCAAGGAATTGGTGCCATTGGCTCCTGCTCCTGCGATTTTGTCGCCTAAAAACGCGCATTTAGTACCTAATGTCATTCAACCTCTTCATACCTCTAATTCTAATCAAATTGCAGCTCTTCACAATACCAGTGACAACAATTCTAATAACAACAAAAGCAATACCAATAAAAACAAAGGGCATAATAATGAGAATCCTGTTGTCAACCGAGTAGCTTTGTCTAATATGGGAGTTGTAACGTATCAACGCCATCACCATACACAAAGTCCTAATTCGGTTATTTCGATGGGACAACCGTCAGCAGATCATGGAGACAATGTTGGAAATGAGCAATCAAGTATTGCACATTCGGCAATACGGACCACAGCCAAACCTAATGATAAGGAACAAACCAATGGAGAAGAAGAAGAAGAAGGTGAAGAAGACGAAGGCGATGATGGCGATGATGGCGATGAAGAAGAAGAAGAAGCTGAGAATAGAGAAGCAGAAAAGAAAAGTAACGTGAAGGAAAAGCCAAAGGGTGCAGAACCAGGACAACGGTTTGAACGGGAAGGTAATGCGAGTCAATCTAGCAATCTTTCGGAACCGTTGTCGACGCTATCGCCGTCATTGATGGCATTCAAACGGCCATTCACAGGGCGAAATGAGTTTGGGAACAGTGCCAAAAAGCCGTTTTTGGAGCACGAACATGTCAGCAACGGGAACAACGTGCTGGACAAAGTGACGAGCCTGAACGTTTCGTACAAGGAAAAGAAGGGATTCACGCGGTACTTGCTCCACAACCCCATAGCGTTCAATATGTTTGACAAGGCGCGGACGGTGGATTCCATGATGCTCCTGTACGAAGTGTATTGCGACGAGCAGAAAGACAAGGCCGGGGCCTGGGGCTGACGCCCAAACGAGTTGTTAGCAGTTTTTTAGTCAATGGAGTTTTTCAGCCAATGGAGCTTTTCAGTCAATCAAGTCTTTCAGTCAATGGAGCTTTTCAGCCAATGGAGGTTTCCAAGTAGCGCGCGTCGACGCCGGTTTAAGTCCGTGGCCGCAGACTTAAGTCTCCCAACCCTTGCCCCGCACCGGGAGCCTTTTTCAAACCCACCATCGCTTTCTTTCTTCTGCCATATCACCGTTCGCCAATGACTCCGTACATCGCACTGCCGCTGAAGGGCATGGCAGACGCTGACTGGTCTGCTCCTCTGCGCATCTACTTCACGTCGACCTACGGGTCTCTCGATAGCTACATCGACGATATCAACCAACTCAACAGACTTCGTGTCAATGCACGTGGTGCCAGTCCTGATAAGAATGGCCGCGCAATTGTTTTGAACTACTACAAGCAGCTCGAGGTTCTTGAGCTCAGGGTTCCCGTCAATGACAACAGCTGCCGTATCAACTTCACTTGGCAAGACGCCTGTTCAAAAGCTCCTACTACCCAACACTCTCTTGCTTACGAAAAGGCTTCTTTGCTTTTCAACATTGCTGCCATTAGCTCTCATATCGCCACCGATGCCGATGACCTCCGTCTTACGTACAAGTCTTTCCAGGAGGCTGCTGGCTTGTTTCAATTCATTTTTGACAAGTTTCTTCATGCTCCTTCTACTGATTTGACTCAGGAAACCGTCAAGGCTCTTACTAAACTTATGCTGGCTCAAGCTCAAGAAGCCTTTGTTGAAACCTGTATCAACAATGAAACTTCTAAACCCGCAATGGTTGCCAAATTGGCAAAAGGTGCCAATAAGCTGTACTCTGCTACTTCTTCTCTTTTGAAGGAAATTTTTGAAGAAAAAAGTTGGGGTCAAAAGACTTGGTACCAATATGCTTCTATTAAGGCCAAGTATTATCTTGCCGTTGCTCATAGCCAACAATCTTTAGCTTGCGAACAAAAGGGCAAGTATGGCGAAGCAATTGTTCATTTACAAGTTGCTAAATCGGATCTTCAAGAAATGGTGACTAGTCCCGTTCCTGCTCCTTTTTCAAAGTTTTCCGATTTTATCACCAATTTGGGCAAAAGCGTATCTGAACGTTTGACTGTTCTTGAAAAAGATAATGATTTCATTTATCATGATGATATCCCAACCTCTTCTACACTTGCCGAAATTTCTGCTTTAGAAGCTGCAAAACCAAAACCCATGAGTGAGATTTTTGGACAAGAAGAATTCAAAAGTCTCTTTAGTAACGTTTACTCAATGGCCACTCATCAGTCAAATAGTTTATACTCTGAAGAAAAGGCAAAGTTGCTGCGTGCTGAAGATGAAAAAGTTGAAATTGCTGACCAAAAATTGGCATCTAGTCTTGAATTTTTAGAATTTCCAAAGGCAATGTCTGAAATAAGAAGTTTATTAAACAATTCTGGCTCTTCTGACTCATATTCTGATGAGTCCCATGAAGTTGATCCCATTGTGAATGATTGGGCTCAACAAGTTTCTTCTTCTGCTCCCATTTCAAAATCTGTTACTGATTTGGAAAGCTTGCGATTTTCGGTTTATAACATTATTAAAAATGCAGAAGATATTCTCAAGTCTGAAGAAAACGAGTACAATGATTATAAAACTCAATTTAAAGACCGTTGGACCCAAGCTTCTTCTTCTTTAATGGCTACTGGTTTATGGGGTGATGCTTCTCGTATTAAACGTGACTTGGCTCAAGGAACAAACGATGACAATGTTTTGATTCGCAATGTGTCTGAATACCATAAAGAATTGGACGTTTTGGCAGCAGGTCCATCCAATACTAAATTAGTTGATGAATTTCAAAATGCCGATAAAGCCATTGGAGCTACTAAAAATGTTCCCAGTTTACTTGATCTTGATACTACATCTGACACTGAGGTTTTGTCTAAATTTGAAGAATGTGAAGATATTGTATCTACACTTCGCAAGCTTCAAAAAGAACGCAATGCTACATTTGCTGATTTCAAAAAGACTGTTCGAGATGATGACATTTCGACCGTTTTGACATTAAACAAGAACCAACCAGGCTTTTCTGAAGAAGCCGTATTTAAAGAAGAGTTGCACAAGTTTGATCCATATATTTCACGTTTGGATCAAATGGTTGAACGTGAAAACGAATTGATTAAACGAGTCACTGTTGTATGGGGCCAAGTTCTTCAAGATCCTACAGTTCAAAGTCGCAAAAAGTCTCAAAAAGACTCATCTACAAAGCGTACAGCACTTTTCGAAAAGTATCAAAAAGCGTTTCTTGGTTGGACTAGTTTCAACAAACGATCGATTGCTGGCATGACTTATTATCGCAATTTGGAAAAAAATGCCACTATTTTGAGAAACAATGCGTCTGAGTTGGTTGCAAACCGTCGTGAAGAAGCAGCCAAGCTGAAGGGAACTTTACAAGGAAATAGTGCGCAAAACAGTCAAGATATGTTGAAACAACAGCTGGCTAGAATGTCGCTTGCAAATACCAACCCCGTGTCTTCGCCAGCTGCTAATGGAGTGTATGGTCAAAGTTCTATCTATTCGTCTCAACCCAGAAACGCGTCGGTTACTTCTACATCTTCAGTTCCGCCACCTGCTGGTAATCAATGGGATTTGTCGGCTTTTGACAAGGCACCTCCATCGCTACCTCCTAAGCCTCAAACGTATTCACCGGCCCCTTCTCAACCCCAATACCAACAACAACCACAAAATTATGGAGGATATCAGCAACAACCCAGTCATCAAGGGTACCAATCTCAACCATATGGAGGGTATCAACAACAACCACCTCAGCAGCAGCAGCAACCCCAATACAATTATTATCAACAACAGCAGCCACCTCAACAATTTGGACAAAATAAAGACTACAACTCATTGCCTCCACCGCCACCACCACCACATCATCCTCCTTCTGGCGGATACTATTAAATACGTTTTTTAGTTTGTTTAATAAATGTAAGAAATATATCTATACATCTGTAGAATTATATAACATCAACTACTCTAATTTAATAAAAAAAAATTTTGTGTAATGCAAAACAACAGTGATTAAAAGATAAATTGTATCACACAGAAAATCCACACTTTCAAGCAAGTCGGCAATAGTTTAGTGGCTAGAATTTCCGCCTGTCAGTTCAACACTTGTGTTGGCAGCACGCGGGGGACCGGGGTTCAATTCCCCGTTGCCGAGTACTTTTTATTCTTTTTGTTATTTTAAATCTTGATATTAATTACGTGACGTTAAACAGAGACAGATTTGTGCAGCTAGCGAAACAAAACCGTGTTAAAAAAAAGTGGGTCAGGGTTAAACAAAGTTACACAAAACAGGCTCCACTTTTGTCCAAAAAAAAAAAAAAAATAATTAAATAAATAAATAATTGCGAGTGCTGGAATTATTGCATTTTCCGAGTTTTGGTTCTTGGGATTGTGTCTTGCCAAGAGATGCCAGTTGAGACGGCTCCGATTTGCATCTCGACAACTGTAAATCCAATTGTGAGTTCAGTAGCCATCGAAAATCTCTTCCTTGAGCATCTCCAACGTAGGCTTGACGAATCGCGACTCGTGTTCTTGGTCGATTTGCCAGTGATACATATTCTTGTGGACGTTTTTCCACAACCGCTGAATGGCCAGGTGCCGTTCCTTCAGCTTTTCAAACTCTTCCAAAGTCACCTTGCGTTTCGATCCGTCCTCTTCTTCGTATCGCAAAAAGTCGTCCTTCTGCTCGTTGCTGTCGCCGCCGGTATCGTCTTCAAACTCCTGGATGTCGCTGTTTTTCGACGACACGCCCAGTCCTCCGTAGTACTGCCACTGGCTCACCATGACCGGGTACGCCGAATACGTTTCCAGCTCCTTTCTCCAGACCATGTCTCGAATCACCAGATCCACGGGCCCGCGCAGATGCGAACTCGTCTTTGCCAGGATCTTGCGCGCTCCCCTCTGCGAAACCGCATACCCTGCCGAACACGCTTCTTCCGACCGGTGCCGAATCATCCGATGCCCTGGTTTAAGCGTCTCACCACCTATCCGGAAATACCCCCGGTTTGGTGACGTTTTGGAACGATCGTAGTATTCGTGCTGCGCGTCTGGCTCACTCCGTGTTGCCGGGCTGTCTGGGTCAACGTACTGAAAGTTTTCGACACTGTCGTCTTTTATGTAGCATCCGCTCATCTGGATAATGTCCCAGTGGTCGCTTAACCACGGATCGTCTACCGTTGCGTGCTCGCCTTCCTTCAAAACCCCTCGTTTGTTCAAAAACTGCTCAAGGCCTCGTCCAAAATTGTACATGCTTCTGGTAATGTTGATATCCCAAGTGGCGTCTGCTTCCATAACAAATATGCTCTTCAGTCTCTCCTCGCTCTCGTCAAAATCGTTCAGCAGCAGCTTTCTCCATACATTGGCATGAGATCTAAAGCATGCTTGGGCTGCTCTTGGCATCTTATCTTTATAAATGTCTTCACTCGGCGGCAGCCCTTTGACATCTAGGCTTTGTGCGTCGACGCCAACATACAGCTCCGGCTTCAAATTAGATACACTGCTTTGTAGCACCATAAAGTCGTCTCGGTCGTATCGCTGGGCTACATTGATGTACACCAGCTTGCCAAAGTTCAAACTGGAATTCGTGTGTGATGTCTCGTAACTCGAGCCGGAATAGAATCTGCTGGCTGGCGTCAGTTCGTCTTGTGGATACTTCACTTCGTCAATCTCTTTAATTTCTTTTTTAAATTCGACATGTCGATTAATTGTATATATTAAAAGTATACAAGCTGCCACCAGCAGTAGACACAGTCTGTCCCTTGTTCCTTTAGAATATGCCATGGTATAAATAATTGTATTGGTATTAACGCAAACGGTTTGACGGAATCTCTTTGAATTTATAACATTTTCAAGTCCCTCCGTCTACGTAGAACCTGCTTCACCTTTCATAAATCAAAATTAATGCTTGCACATATCACCCACTAGCCGGATCCCAAAATCTCCCAGCGTCCAACTCTGCTTTTGGCGTCTCATGTGGGTCCTCATGTCCTTGTCAGCAGTGTGCATGTATCCAAGATAATTCCTTCCTTAATAACGCTTTACTAATTTCCATAATCAAAAACCCATTCAGCTCTATCCACTCATCATTGATTCCCCACACCTGTTACTGCCTTCTTCTCCGTTATACGGCTGCTGCTGCTGCTCCTGCCAACTCTTCCAAAACGCTTCCAAAACTGGATTGTAAGTCACACATAAAAAATGCCATAGTCGCTTGATTTTGCCAATCGTGTATTCGGCCTCCTCTTCATACAAGTGTGCATGCTTTTGGGCTGTAGATTCTGATTCAACATCCTTCATTTCCACGTCTGCTTTGCTTTGAGACTTTGCAACAACCTTTACAACTTCTTTGCTCAACCGTTCTTCCAACCAGTTAAAACATGCTCTAGATAAATACTCTTCACTAGGCGTCTTGACAATTTGTAAAACCTTCTCCATCAACCATTTTCGCGGATTTTTCAAAACCAACAACTTATTCATCGATTCCAATTCACCATTCTCAACAACTCCATATTTTTTGACATCAACAGACCAATATACATCCTCCTCTTCATCTTCATCATTATCCTCTCTTTTTCCGCCCTCCACTTCCTTGCTAGAATATTCAGGATACAACAATCCAGATGGTCCAAGCAATTTATACAATTGCCCACCACTTGAATCCTTTTGCTCATCATCGGGATTTAATAAAAAATTGACAACAATTTGCAAAATTTTCGAGACATATACACTTGTATATTTGACACTCTTGGTATCATTCTTTACAACCAAAAAAACCGCCTTTTTTAACTTTCCAACATTCAAAAATTTAATTCCTGGCAATCCCAAAACATGCAACACATAATGACAAATTGCCGATGAAACTGCGATATCGCGAAGTTGCAATTTATATTCAACAACCAACTGCCTAGTTAATAAACACAATTCAGGCATATCATCAAGTTCAACTTGGCCCTTTGATGAAATTTTAAAGCTTGTCATAAACTTTGCAAAACGAATCGCTAATGCAGCATCCAAAGTATAACGGCAAGCAACCGATTTTGACGCAAAAATTTCACCAGCCCAGCGATTAAGAACCAGTAAACGCACCTTTTGGGTAAGCAAATCTTCGAGAAAACACAATTGTTCCAAATGACAAACAAAGTCACGACTTAAAGTACGAGATCGAAGTTCATAATTGATATAATCAGTACGTATAAACTCAAGAAATTCCACCAAACCAATTAAACCATCAAAAGGAAACTCCAAACAATCGAGTGCGGCATAAACAGCAACTTTTGCAGACCGTAGTTTTTCATTACGGTCAGGATGTAATAACGACAACTCAGTTTCCAGCACACGAAAGTAATGATCAAAATATTTGCTACTATCAAAAGTTCCGAGGGAACATTGCTGAGAAATAAACGCAAAGTCTATATGAAGAGGGTGGCTACTATTTTTAAATTCATCATGGGTATGCTTTGGATCTAGGGTAAATAGATTAGTCAAAGTTTCATAAAGATACTTGACAATGGCTTGAACAAAGCCAGGTAATATTAAAGATTGCTTTTTGCGATACAAATCCCTGGCAGTTAGAATTTGACGTTTAAAAAGGCCCATAGCCCGACGTTCCGAAGTCAAATAAGCTTCAGTGTCGAAATGAGCGACTCTTGACCAAGGATAAGGTATCCGAAAAGAAGAATCAATGATAGGTTGAAAGGTAAGTTGACGCAGGGTACTATGAAAACCAGAGAGTGCTTTCCTTATTGAGTCAGCAGTCGGGGTATTATTACTAAATTTGCCAAACAAGACGCCACCGGCAGCTACAGACTTTATAAAGCCATCGTCCAAACGCTTCATGCCCAAATCCGTCATAGTTGAAATCAAACAAGTGACAAATTGGCGAGAGGCAATAGTATTTAAAACAAGAGCTTTAGCCGCATGAGTCCCCATTAGCCGTTCCAATTGAGAGAAATGCTGCATTTGATACGTATCGTAGATCGCGAGCAATCTTCCACCAGCAACCGAATCGAAATTGCCAGCCAAAATGTCTGAAGAAATAATCAGGTATTGGCTGATACCGGTAGCGACCATATTAGCCAAGGCATTCGTGACACGACCAAAATCGTAGTGTTTCCAGTGACTAAAGGAGTGATAAAATCGTGAAAGATCAAAAAAGAGCGAGAGATGTAGCAGGCCATTGGTGGGATCGTCAATGACATTTTGAAAAGACTGGCCTAGTTTGCAAGCCAGCAAAAACAAATGATCTGAAATGCCAATGAATTTGCCGTGGTGGCTAAAGTTATAAGCAATCAAAAAGATCTTGTTCAGAGAGGCAGAATTCTGGTGGTTGTTTGGTATCAGACAAGACAGAAACAAGCCAACGGCGGCTTCCGTTTCGGGTAGTTGGATGGTAGCTTCGATCCACTGGTGGCAGCGGCGCTGGGACTGGAAGCAGCAAAAGGAATCAATGGTATACGGAGAACACGGATTAGTCAACAGGTTTTTGTGGTACTTGCCCCACGATTTCAGAAAGGGCAGAGCGGCCAGCAAGTTGGACGAGACCCTGATACGCCACCACCTGGAGACGGCGCGATACACGACGGCGCTGTGATTTGGAGGCTGCTGCTGCTGCATTTCGATCTTTCGGGTGTTGACGAGCATGAATGAATGTGTGAAAAAAGTGGAAAACTAAAAAGGTGCAAAAAGGCTGAAAGTTGTGGGATTTCCACAACCTTTGCTACAGGCCAACATTGCTCTTGTGATGATACAGATACGAAAGAACTCGCAATCGATCATACTCTTCTTGGCCAGCCGTATCCCACAGCTCGAGCTCGACGTTCTTTCCGTTTGGCGCTTTTATAGTTGCAGCGTAATTTTCAAACACGGTTGGAACGTATGCTGTAGGAAACTCGCCAATGGTGTAGGTCAGCATCAAACTCGTTTTTCCACACCCGCCATCGCCAACGCAGACGATTTTCATGTTGTAATCAGGCGTGTCCGTTGTGTAGTGTTGCTCACCAACATTATAAGACGGTTGTTGTTCTTGTAGGCTCGAATTAAAGCTGGTGGCTGGTACGTAATGGTCATTGTGCTGGGAATTCAGGTGCTTGTCAAAAGAATCGAGGCTGTCGTGGTGGTTTAGTGATTTGCTGGGTGGTGCATCGTATAAGCCAATAGACTCGACGACATCAGGAGGAATGATATCGCGCGGCCTGGCGTGGTTTTTGGATAAGGTGTAATAAGACGATGTTGACGTGTTGGCATTGCTGCAAGTGCTATAATCAACAGTCGAATGAGACATGGAGCTGTCGCTGAAGTCGTCGTTATAAGAAAGCTTGGATGGATTAGCGTGTGTGCTGTGGTCGTGAGATCGGTTGTAGTAGCTATTGTCGTAGCTATTGTCGTAGCTATTGTCGTAGGACTGAGAACTGTTCAGGTGGCTGGGATAAGCGGTGCCATCGTTGTACGCCTGCTGCTGTCGGCGCTGGTAAGAAGAGTGGCGGCTGGCCGGAGAGCTCGTGGTTGGCTGTGGTAGCGGACGCGGAGGCATTGTCGACGGCGGCCAGAGACTGGGTGGTTATCAGGACGGCAGTCGAGTGTGTGTGTGGG
>JAJLVH010000216.1:0-13215 GCA_030570155.1 Magnusiomyces magnusii
GGAACTAATGGCGATAGCACACATTTTCCAAACTGGGATCCTACATGTGATGCAGATCCCGAATCCATTGATTGGCGAATTATTGCGCAAATTCAAATTGGTGTGTTAGAAGCGTGCCATTTTTGGATTTCGCACTATTTTTCTGATTTTGCAAACGATGTTTCTGCTCATGAACAGTTTTTGGATTTGCTTCGTAATTTCGAAATTGAGTTTCAAACTTGGAAAGATGCAGGCGTGTTGCTTCGTGATGATTACAAGTATTATTATGATACCATTGAAGCGTTACACAAAAAGGTACGAAAGTTGTTTATTAAGAATTCATTTCGTCCAATTGATACACGAAAGCTGTTGCCCGTATTTCCAATTGGCCATAAACTTGAATGGATTCCTATAAACGGCGATATTCATACACTTGAACGGTTCATTGGTGATTTAGATACCGTTGCAGCCGAGTATTTCAATAATGTATCGATGCGAGACTGGATGGAAATATTTGAGATTTTGGAAACTCAAGGATCCGAAATCACTGGATTTTTCAATTATAAATCGACACATTCTAACGAGGATGATACCGTAATTTCGGACATTTACACTTTTTTGGAATCGTTTAAAAATGAAAACGATCAAAAACGACTTGTTTCTAAATTCCCGTTGCCCATTTGTGAATTGTTTAAATTTCGAAACAATCTTATCAGTTTTTTCACAGTTCAAATAACTGATCCAAGTTTTTCGCAAAATGAGCGTGTTGGTTACATGAAGTCGATTCTCAAAATGTTGGGAATTGTGAGAAAACGAATGAGCAAGCTTGACATTTTTGTATCTGAAACGAATCCTACGTTTTTGAATGAAGACATTAAACCAACACCAAATACAGATGGATGTGATAAACGTAGCACGACTTTTGGATTTCCAATCTCGCCACACGTTTGTTCGTTTCTTGAATCCGCATTGGTTGCTGCCGTTATTCGTCCAGAAAGTCGATACTTTGCAAACTCATGGCTTCAAGCTGCTGCTGCAATTTCCAACACTTTCCATAGTTCTTTTACTGGTGAAGCGTTTTCTGTGGAAGCCATTGTTCCTGATATTCCAGACGATTTTTTGAATTCAGATTCAAATAGAAAACCACACGTTTTGACACCGTGTATTGGATGGATATTTGAACGACTTTTAGAAATCATTTTGTATCTTCCCAACATGGCAGTAGAGAACACAAAGCTCATCAATTTTGATAAACATCGGTACACATACAATTTGGTCTCTTCCATTCTTGATATCCGACCTAGTTTACAATCAATAGAAAGTCGGTTCAAACTTTCGCATGGCGCAAGCACAGCTTCGAACTCATTCATCAACAAAATGTCATTTCTTGTTAACCCTCAAAAGAATCTTTTTCACATGGAACGGCGGCTTTCTGTTCAAACAGCAGCTCGTGAAGCCAAAGAATGTTATCCGCGATCAGCAGCCAAAAACCGCGTTTTTTATGCATACGTTGTTGCCGAGACAGAAAAAACAAAACGTGATGCTCGACAACACGAAATACTGGAACGACAAATCAAGGAACTCAAAAAGGCAATCAACAAAGCAAAGTCCAATATGGAAACCGGCGTTGTTGCAGGAATGTTGGATCGTAAAAGTGGACGTTCAAAGTTTGATGGGTTTTTTCGAGCAGTTCGTCCGATTTCAATGGCTTTTTCTGGTAGCTTTACGCCGCCGGCTGAAAAGATTGTTAATCCAGACGATTTGCCATCTATTGAACAAATGGCAAATGCCAGGTTCAAAACTATAGTCACGATCAAGCTCATGGATTCCGAAATCACGCAGATGAGGTCAGGCCGGGACCGTACTTTGTTTAAGATTTTGCATCAAAATGTGGAATATCTGTTTCAAGCTCCATCTGAGTATAAAGCTGAAGAATGGGTCCGATCTTTAGAAATGTCGCGCAAGTATGCCAACTTGATGGCAGTCATGTCGCCTACTTCTGCTAAAGTGTTTGGTGTACCGATCAGCATTGTTTGTGAACGTGAACATGCTCCGTTGCCTCGGGTTGTGGAAGTTTTGTTGTCAGAAATTGAAGAACGTGGGTTACAGGAAGTTGGACTTTATCGTATTCCTGGATCGTTGGCGAGTGTCAATGCATTGAAGGCAGCCTTTGATTCTGGTAAAGCAGTTAATATGAAGGACGATCGATGGTATGACGTGAATACAGTCACTGGTTGTTTTAAATTGTATTTACGGGAACTTCCTGAGCCTCTGTTGACAGCAGATTTGTTGGGCGATTTTGTTTCGTGTGGACCTATTGCACATACACATGAAGGAATTATTAGACTCCGACATTGTGTACAACAGTTACCAACACCCAATTATAACTTGCTTAAACGATTGGTTGAACATTTACACATTGTAACGATCCACGGCGACCATAACAAGATGCACGCAGTGAATTTAGCGATTGTGTTTTCAATGAGTTTATTGCCTTCATCAAGTTCAATGGCGTTGATGAATATGGAACTTGGAGCCATGCAAACGGTATTGAAAACAATGATAAATACCCATGAACGCATTTTTGTTGAAGATGATGAGGATATGAATGATGATGACACCATCCAGTCTGAAGATTTTTATAAGCATGTGGCATCGAGACCTCATCTTGATAGATCACAGTATCCAAGCAATTTCATAAAGGACGTGTCGACTAAAAGTGATACAAATGAGCATAAAGATACAGGTGAACAAAATATTCATACAAACACGCCAGATGATCAGTTATCGGTTTCTTCAACAGCTGTTCCTTATATTAATGTATCTTCTGAATCTGTTGTTTCGCCATTGTCTAAAGTACCGTTATCTAAAGTATCATCACCTCGTGGAGATACTGTTGATGATAAGAATGGGATTAACAAAATTGACAGCAGCAACAGTGACACGAGTTCTTCAATGAATATTCCATTATTTCGAGTTCCGAGTACTGATAGCAGGAACCAAGACCAATTTGGCAAGAATTTGTCAACTGGTTCAATTAATGAGTCTAATACTAATGTGAACAGTGTGGGCGATGGGAATAATATGGAAAATATGGAAACTATAGGAAACATGTTGTCGATACCTCCACGGTCACAACTAAGGTTGACGGCTGAAGGTCGAAACAAACGGTTTTCGTCATTCATTCTTTCAAGCGAGCTTACAGCGCCAGGTGAAGAAGAAGAAGAAGAATACCATGAAGATAAAGAATACAAACATGAAGAAGAAGAAGAAGAAGAAGAAGAAGAAGAAAAATACAAATATGAAGAGGAAAAAGAAGAAAGCAAAGTAAATGAACACAAAGAAAAGTATCAAGAATATAAAGAACAGTATGAAAAGGGGGTTTATGGAAATAATCAACAGTTTGCAAACTTTTCAGGAACTTTTGATGGGTACACGAGTAACGGAAGTGGCGATGGCAAGAGTAATGGAAATTAAAGAGTTGGTGTCAAAAAAAAGAAAAAGAGATTTGGTGATCATTATTGTTTATTTTTATTTTTATATATTGATTAATTATTAACTATTTACTAGAACAACAAACGTAAATGAACTGTTCAAATAGCGTGTCTGGCAACCGCACCAATACCAGCTACTAAAATCATCAAGCAAGTGGCTTAACTTTAATACAGTTTAAGCTTTTCGTCCAACAACGAACCAAGAACAAATGTGTTTAAACACCAACATTCAAGCGACTTTGTTTTTATAGATCAATATCTTTTATATCGTAATTCGAAATATCCCGAAAAAAAAAAGAAAAAAAAAAGAAAATACACAATTGTAAACACGCCACGTGACCCTAACGTCCGACGTTTGCGGGGAAACACCTTAAATGCAACATCAAACACAACACTATATTTGTGATAGAGTAGACTCTTAATCTGAATACGTATAGCCGATGAGTCAGCAAACATAACCAATCATCGGCACGAATTCGGTATACATACACCGGTAAAAAATATTTTTTTTCCATACAAAACGAATTTAAAAAACGAACTTACACACTTGGTCACCCCATTTTTGTTTTTTTTTAAATTATTTTTGAATTTTTAAGAGATTTAAGATAAAGCTAAAATCTGGATTTATTGATAGAAACGAAAACAACGACAATAACAATAACAACAATAACAATAACAACAATAACAGTAACAATACCAATAACAACAACGATACAATTAACAAAAACATAAAATGTCCTTTAAATTCATCTTGTTTTGTTTTTGAGTCATTGTTTGCTTTTTTCAATTTTTAGTCAACGTTCTAAGTTTTTTACTCGGAGTTAGCCAAGTTCACTGGTGACCGTTAATAACCTCAAACATTATTCTATCCACCAAAGACATGCGCTTTTTACAACTCAAATCAATATTTTATTGTATTCCTTAGCAACCCGTTTCTTGAAAATTTTTCATAATTGTGGAAACCTGCCTTAATCTTACGCCTTTGATTCTGTTATTGGTTTTTTTTTGTGGTTATAAAATAGTTTGTACCTGGATTTCGCCTGTGGTTACGGTGTATGTGCCTGAGATTTTGCTGCAGATCCATCCATGGTTGGGTCACGGTGCAACTAGCTAACTTTGTTTGGTTTTTGTTCTAACAAACGTTAATGCGGGGAACCATGTGAATGTGTATCAGCATTACTCAATTGGGTCTTATTTGCAAACGAATTTATTTAGTGGTTCGGTATAACGAATCTAAAAGCCATGATTTTTATGAGCGTTGTTTAGATATTGTATACCACCCAGCCACCTTTTGTTGTGATCGTTGAAGATGTCAACAACAGCAAAACACCAACGCTTTGGTATTGGTTCCTGAAATCAATTATCTCAAAGCATTCCATTTATTATAACTGGCCCGAAAGGATCTTTTCATTCCCAACACACTTTATTAAATAGAAATATTTATTATTCTGCAATCTTTTTTGCGATAATTCAGCAAAAAATCATAAAATGAATTTTACTCTGTATAAGAGAAAAACATTCAATATAGTTTTGTTCCTATAATTCCAAGTCTATGTCTCTTGTCAATATATCTCATTGTGATGATTTAAGAGGTTTGGTTTATGGTTGTGTGTTCACTATATTGTTATTAAATATTCACGTCTTCTTTGAAACAATGAAAAATAATAAAGTATATGATAATAATAATGGAATATTATTATTGATGGTCTTGTGAAACGGGGCTTAGAAAAAAATTGATTGATTAGCATCACTTGACTGTTGGTACTTTCAAAAACATACTTGATATATTTTTTTCAGTACTTAGAAATACATGAGTAGGAAAGACATGTAATTTTATGGTAATAATAACAATAATATATTCTATCGTTCTTAGGGCTGGCGTTGGTAATCAAACAGGGAAACTGAAACGAGGAATTTAAACATGTGCTATAAATCATCAATACAGTTAAATACTGTGCGCAACTAATTCATATAATTGATATCCAAAGCTGGGTAGAAGAAAGAACAGAATACAGAAATTGGTGGCTTTTTCAAAAATAATAAAGTCTTAGAAAAAAGCCTTTTGATATTTGATTTATTTGATTTGAAAACAAAATTGGCAAAGCGCACACACAATAACTTTACAAGAATGTAATCATCACTTGAATTTTAAAGGGTCTTTTTTCCAAATATTATAATTTGTTCGGCAAAACCTTATAGAAAAAAAGAATTAACCATATTTTATTATTAAACTTACCTCGCTAAAATAGTCACAAAACTAGAAAAGAAAAAAACAGTTTAAAAGCCTATAATGAAACCATATATTTTTTGCGGATGATTTCTATTACTCATAATTGAATTTTTCCGGATCATAAATGTTCAGTATTGTGTGTATGTTTTTATTCGATTGTTTTCTATTTTTTTTTCGTTTTTGTTTGTTCGTTTTCTTCAAAAATAAGAATGTAAATCTGAAATCCCTTAAGTTCGATCTTAGGCAAAGCGTTCGAAATGCAAATACTGGCGAGAGTGATTTAGTATTAGTATGCGCAGCTGCATATTTTTTCATGTTCTTTTTAAAATTCAGCAGTCCTTCAAAAACAGCTTCACACATCCGATCGCTCATGTGACTGTTTACTGGTGTACTAAAAGTTTTTTTTTCGGTCCGTGTACAGTGTGTATTAGAAGTGCTTAGAAGCAAGTAGCCATGTAAAAGAGTTGATTTATCGGCAAGAATTAAAGCCGACTTGAATTTTTATTTGTATGTGCACAGATTTTATGGTATTGTTATCTTACGATGCTATGCTTTGATAATGAATCTCATCCATATTTGCCAGTATTATTATTTATAATTATATCTTGTTGACAAATGATTATGTTGTATCATATAAACTATTCTTCAACTGTTGGTATAACAACTCAACGGCAAAATATATGCATTCACAATTCTAATACAAATTTGAAGACCATCCACATCGCTAGCCTAACATATTTTGAAAACTACTACAATTTATAGGTGGATATGTAACAAGTTCACGGTTATTGATTTAAAAAAAAAAGATAATATTGAATAAAGCAAATAAAATGGTTGCTTTTTGTTTAAAAAAAAATAGTGGCAATGCTTTCTAAACACAATCGTAACATTTTTTTTTTTTTTTTTGATTCATAATTTATTGGCGGTTTTACAATTCTTCAAACGTTAAAGAATATTTTGAAGTAGACTAACTGAAAACAATTCAGGGCTTTAAACTACATATTTATATTGCTTGTTAAATATGTTTTTTTGTTATATTTTTTTTTCTACGTTTTCTACAAACCATTGGATCAGCTAATGTTTATTAAATATCACCAAAACATAAGTACTTTTGGTTTTATCATTTCAGAATAATAATAATAAAAAAGAAAAAGAAAAACAATTTAATTTTGATAGTCCGGTAGCTATTTAATTGTAATATATTGCCGGGATATATTATACAAAATAAAATACATATTAGCACAATTACACAGATGTACTAGTGAGTAGCCAGCATGCTTGTGTATACCCACTTGGATAAAATGCAGCTGAAACCGGCACAAATTTATCTGATTAGGCTTCTTACGTTATATTTACAATGGAACGAAATCAAATGAAGAGAAAAAATGACACGAGATTATTATTAATTGGTTAGCTTATAATATATGTCTTGAAAAACGGAATACTAAAAAATAATCTATAAAAGAATAGTAAAACTTTTTTCCTTGTTTTTAATATTACAATAATTATGGAAGCTAATTGGTTCATTTTTAAATATCCAAAAACTAAAATGTCAAATTTTAGAGCTTTTAACTGGTTAAAAAAAATCCATTGTTGCATATTTCTTTTTTGTTCCAAATTGAAAAACAAATTGGTTAATGGCCAGGTTTCTATTAAATTTAATTTAATACAACTTTAAACACAACTTTTTGTTTTATTCATTTAATTCGAGACAGCCTTGTCTAAATTATAATTGTTTTCTTTTTTATTTATTATTAATGATGCTAATATTCTTTTTTCTTTTTTGAACAAAATATACAATACATCCAATCCCCACAGGTCTTTTAGCCTTACATGTTTTTAACCAAAAACCAATTATCAATAATTATTAGCTTAACAAAACCAGTGTTTTTGCAACCCCAGTGCTTTGGACGGCTCTCATTATGTTTGTAAATTTGACAGTTTATTATTTTGATAAGCAAACATAAGCTTTTGAATTTAATACTAAAATTTTCGATTATTCAAAGATTTGTTATCATTTAGTTACCAAAAAATCATCACCTACTTGTATTTTGTTTATCATGTTACTCACATGTTTTTTATGTGTTGAAAGTATTGGGATAAACACCCGTCAGTTACAAAAATGTTTCAATGAACTTGAAATACTGAATTGTTTTCATGGTATGGATTAGAACATTTTTTAATGTCTCTATTAATGTTCGTTTTTTTTTTTTTTTTTTTTGGTTGTAAAGAATGTTAAAATCGGTCATTGTTTATAGATATCTGCACTTCTCGATTGACCGAGGTGTTGTCAAGATTTTGCTTTGTGGGACATGCTTTAGAAACAACAATAGCTGAAATAGTAATATATAAACATACAAGTATCACAAAAATATTTTGGAATTAGAATAAAACGTAAATTTGTTATAAATGTGAAAGTATGAAATTAATGAAATGGGTCGAGCTTATAAATTGTTGGTTTGTATTATCGGATTTAATATTGCTTACACAATGGTAAATACACAAATATTATAATCAACAAATAATGATATGAATTAGTTTATTTTCAATACAAAATGTCACATAGATATTCACTAATGACTAATTCCATTAATTTAGTTTGATTCCGTTGAATAATAGAAAAAGAACTATTTGCAGTTCAATGAAAGAACAATTATCACAGGCTCAATTATATTTAACCATACGTTGTCTCCGTCGGAAATAATGATTTTAACCAAAATAATCTGGCATGACTATCAATATCCTCTTGGTTAACATTTTTTTTATATATCACGTATTAAATGGCTGAATAATATTAGTTATTTTTTGTTGTGAATGTGACATCGTAAATGCTTTTTTTATTATACTTTTCTATTTTGTTTTTTCGCTTCTTTCATAAAGCATTGAATAGCATGTTCAAATATTCTAGTAATCGTATTTTAGCTCTTAACAGTTGAAATAATTTCGATATTATCGATAATTTAGTTTTAAGTGCAAGTTCATTCTATTTAATTCATTTAGCGAATTTATATGTTTGTCTCACTTAGAAAAGCGATCATTTTAGTTTAAAATTGTATTATTTAAGTTCTCACTATAAAAATACTAACCAATTGAAAATAATTACTTCCAAAAACCACACTATTCAATACTACATACCATAAAATTCTTGTGTGATTTTAAATATAAAATACGATATATTTAGATTATAAAGCATTGACCATTTTTTTGTTTTTTTATTTTATTTATTTATTTTTGACCGTTTAATATTTTGGAATAAAGACTCATCAATGCAAATTGTAATAACTGGAAAAGATAAATGCTATTGGTTATTGTCAAATGGTCTAGCCCATGTATTAAAACACAAATAACACATTATAAGCTTTTTCTTTCATAAAATCAAATATTTAATTAATAATACAATTGTAAAAACTTAGTTTCTATAGAAGGAAAAAAGAAAATATATTTGCAAAAGCTGCTATTGTTTATAATTATAAGGAGACAACAACTACTATACTATTGATATCCAATTTTATGACCAAAACTGATTAATGGTATTATTAATACGTATATTTTGCTTTTTAATAAGTTCAAAATATAAATTTAAATGGTTTTCCAAGTAAGTTTTTGTATAATATATACGAATATTAATTTATTTTACTGTATATTAATCTGTCTAATGAAGTATCGTTCAGCAAGAAGAGTGGCAGATATAATTTGAAAGTTTTGCTTTTTTAAAAACAAAATATTGATAGAAAAGTATTTACATTTAAATCACATGCATTAGCACATATTACTATTGCTATCAATCGTTTATATTTTAAACTTGAAAAGTCATGTGTACATAATTTGTATTATAGCTCCAGTTGCTTTCATAAATAGACATTTATAATAATATATATATAATTCAAAATACCAGTTGTCATTAATGGGAGAAATATTGTTGAGGCTCTAAACTACACATATGTTATTAAAATTTCATGAATCTCAAAAGCCTAGTGTGAACTATTGTAAGCTTGACCTTTATGTGTTTTTAATTACACTTAAGAAACATTAACTCAACACAAAAAATAATTCCTTTTCAAGCATTTAATGTTAAATTAATCTCATTTACATGCATTACGTGTTTTCTAATATATGACGAAGCCTCTTATTTTTTTTATTCTTAAAGAAAAAACATTTCATGAAACTTGTACTTATTTTTTTACTTCAGTTTCCAAAACTAAATACCTGAAAGTATAACAAAAGCATACAAATAAACAAATATATTTTCTGCAATGTCTGATAACTTTACTCGGAAGCAATCCAATAGTTCTGGGGTAACAGAACAACATAAATTGGATCTAGAAATTAGAGAACTAGAAGAAAAACACCGAGTTGAGTGTGAAAATCTTCTTCAAAAGCAGATGGAAGAACAACACCGTTTAGTGCAACAGCAAAATAGACAACAAATCATTTTAGAAACTCAACGACAACTGGCTGAACCTGCATCTTATGAACCTATTAACGAAGTCCAATTTCTCAAGTTTCAGCAACAGTATCAAAATCACCTTGCAAGTGCCGGCTTACTTCCAACAAATTCTCAGGCAAATAATCGTGCTTCGATTATTTCTATGACATCTGTTAATTCAAATGACGGACGTGTTGATCGCAAGTACATTTTATTAGTTGGGCCTCCTAAAAGTGGAAAGCTTTCATTTGCTAAAGGTGTGTTTATAATTTTATGGCTAGTTATTTGCTTTTTTTCAATGTCCTACTCTGTATTTTTTTCGATGCATGAATACTTTTTTTTTTCATTTTTATGACTTATACTAACATGTCTTTGTTATTTGTGGGGGTGAAATAGATTTTACTGGTGTATTGCCTAATGATATCCCAGAAATCAGTACTTCAGTACGGCCAAAAATTGATGTACATAGTTCTGTACAAAGACCTGTCAGCTTTATGGAAATTGATGTCACTCCTAAAAAACCCGGTTATGATCCACTTTTTCCTACTGCTCCTGTTGATCTAGATGATCCCACTGGGCTTGGAAGAATTGCTGAAATGGCACTGCTTAAAAATCGTTCAACTCATGGTGGTATTTGCCATGAATTGGTTTTGAAAAACAAATACTTTAGTGCCAATTTGCCGGTTTGGATTGACGAGTTTTCATATTTCAAGCGCCCACTTAATGCGCTGGCTCTTGCATCTGTAACCAGCAATGCAAACGAGAGTCGTTCAGACACTATGTCTTTGGCCCAAATTGATTCTGATGATGTATCTCAACCAATTTCAACAGCTAATCATCATTATACGGCATCTACTGGCAGTTTGCTCACAGAATTAGGTTTAGAAAAAAAATCTGATCCAAATATTTCTAACTCTTTTGAGAAATCCGGTTTGAATGATAATGAAAAAGGCAATCAAAGCAATTCTCAACTATTGGTTAGTGAATACAATAAAAATTCACCCGAAAAGGCTGCTAATTTGATGGTTAGAAATGAGAATAATACCAACCAAACTATGAAAACTGATTATTCATCAGATATAGATATTTTTGTGGATGCTGTGGAAGATGAATTAGATGTTCTGAAAAATGTATATTTGGACAAAAATTCTGAAATTTTGGATATAGAAAATGAAGAAGATACTGAGAATGAAGTTATTGGGAATATTTCATTTTTAGAAGATACCAAAACTTGGGTCGATGCCTACTGTTCTAATGAGCAAGATGTTCGGATGGTTCGTGATAGTTTATTGGCCATAATTTATACATTTGAACCTGTTCATCCTTATCCCGAAAGTTTAAAGGGTGCTGTTGGATCTTTGGATTTGGCTGCCGTCGAAGCAGCTGGTGTTGATATTGGCTCAGCTTCTACAGCAATAGCAAAAACTAGAAATAGTATTGGTGAGCCACCTTCTTTGGCTGAACTAGATGCTATTGCTTTAAAAAATAAACAAATTTTAGAGCAACGCCATCTAAATGCTATTGAAATACACATCAGAGAACTTTTGCGATTGGTGGAAAAATTGGAAGATGAAGAATGGGGTGGTGTGTTTATGGCAGTTTGCAAAGATTCTCGAAATTCGAATAATTCTACAAATCCTAATAAAATTTATGTCACAAATGAACACAAAAGCATGAACCAGTCCAATGTTCAAAATGTCTCTTCTACACTTCAACAACAACAGTCTCAAAAGTCTCAAGCCAGTTCTGGTGTAAAAATTATACCTCCATCACCTCGGCAAAATATCGCATCTAAAGAAACTGATCAATTAAATCAAGAATCATTGGAAACTTCTCGTCGTGTAACACAATACATCAGCAAAAAAGTATTGAATGATACACCATACAAAGTAATTAATCTGAATGAAGGTCCAAATTCTAACGCATTTGCACTCAAGCACAAAAAGAATACCAATTTAAAAAATACCCAAAAAAATAGCAGTGAGAATTTGTATGGTTTGGATGCTGTGGAAATGACGTTGAATTCTTTGGTAGCATTTTCAACTGTTGATAGACAAGAAAACAGCTCTGTTCTTAAATCTGAGCCTCATAAAAGTTTTGACCCAAGTGGACCATTGCCATCATTTTCTTATCAATCTGGAAGTTACGAAAATAAATACAATACCTACAATAATGCAAGTATGTCTAATTCATTTTTTGACAAGATTCGCAGAAATATAAAGTAGAAGCGAACAAACGCAAATATATATATAGAATAACAGAAATAGACGTATAATGTAAATGAAATTGCGCAAAGATCAATACGCAATTTATTGATTTTGACTGGTGTGGTTTGGTGAATGTAAACGATTGTACAGTTAGATTAGAAAAGAATCGCGAGATAGACACAAGGTATTATCCACAAGCTTAGTTCTTACACAAATATTCAAATATTGGTAACGGTTTCCCAAAATTGTTGATAACCAAAAGCAGGTTTGAAGAATTTGGTAGGAAGAACAGATCAGAAACAGGATCAAGATTAATTAAATGACAAACCATTGTGGTCTATGGTAATTGTGACTGATTGTTATTCCTGCTATTTTGAAATTGAGGATTGTATATTAAAGTCGAGGTTTGAATCATTTTTAGTTTCTTCTTTTTTGTTCACATTTACTGAATTTCGTATAAGATGTATTGATTTTCAGACTAACGATTTACATGAACTAGATTGTCAAAACCAAAAACACGTCACTTACCAAGTAAATGCTTCTTCATAATAATCTATTCTTCCATTTTCAACAAGATCGTAATTCACAGCAGCAGCCTTTCGCAAAGAGTCCATCATTCTAGATGGTCCACATCCAACAATACAAACACTACCACTCGATTCCTTAAACAACTCTTTCACCGTGTCGTCAAGATTTGGTCGCGCGCCTTCAATAATGTAATTCATCCAAAACTGCGGGCTTGAAATTTCTTGCACACTAACACTAGTATGATGGTGGTGATGGCTGGGTTTCTGAGTATAGCGTTTAACTTTAAAGTCATCTGGTTCCGAGCTGGTGTTGTATTTCTTGTCGCTAAAAGTGCTACCGAAACAAGCATCA
>JAJLVH010000217.1:0-13215 GCA_030570155.1 Magnusiomyces magnusii
TAACCATCCTGTAGCTGGACCTTGAGACGAAATTCGAAACAAACTAGACACGCCAAGCACGATTCCAATCGAAATAAAACCGGTTGTGAAAGATTTGATGCGAGGCTTTGTAAATGTTTTGAACCATTTCTTGCAACCCCAGACCGAATGGTACAGCACAAGCGAAAGCATCGATAGCATCGACGTTGTTGCCATGAGTGGATGATCCGCTAACGCGTTGGCAATATAATCGAGTGAGATCAGTGACGAATCTCCGAGGATGTGTTTTGGAAGCCATCGGGTCACATAATAGTGAGAGCAAACCATTGGCAAAGCCAAATAGCCAGCAACCGACACAGCATTAAGTTTAGAAATAGGAGAGAGCCAGCGTTCGTACAAATTCTTAGATCTAACAAACCGATACATGCGTAAAGCCATACCAGATAACACATGCGTCATTAACGATCCGGTGATCAAGATGGGTTCAACAGCCGGGTTTTGGTAGATTGCGTTTGTAAAGAGCAAAGCCTGATTGCCAGCTTCGTATGAAAACGCCGGGATCACCACCACTGCCGTTAAATGGAGGCCCAGAAAGCCAACAAACGCGATGGAGGAGTACTTTTGGAGTCCTGCAAGGATTCTCAACAGCGTGCTGCCACTCGGCAAGTATCTATGAGGATCAGAGCTGTTGCTGTCGCTGGAGTTGTCATTGCTATTGCTTGAGGAAGGGACCGAATGCGAAGCAGCGCTGATGGCTTGTTCAGGCGTGATTTCCGTGAGCTCGATGTTTTTCAGCCGGTCAATTGAAAACGAATTGGAGTGCGGCATGCTGGCGGGTTCGGTGTGACGTTGCTGAAGCGGTGGACGGGTTGTAGACTTGGCGGCTGCTGGCGACTTGTGGATTCCGAGCGTTCAAAGTTGCTGGAACGGCGGTTTTTTTTGTTGGTGGTGCACGGCTGTGCACAGTTACATACATGTTTGAAATGCGCGCGCACTGATTGGTGACGGTCACGCTGCCAGTAAGCACAGCCGCACTGTTTATGTTTTTTTGCGGTAACGGCCAAAACACGCTAAAACTTGGACTAAACACAATATTTTCATTCTTGATTCTGGCTTTTCCAAAAAACCGCATACCCAACACAATGGCCGACAAAAGCAGTGAAGATCGAGCTGTGGATAACGATTACAGTCGGGATACTCGTTCCAATGCTAATACCCACCTGTATCTGCCAGTAGATGAAATACCGTCTGCATTAGGACAGGCTAAAAAAGTGACTGCTACTACCAATATCCAAGAGAAGAAGAACGCTTCAACTGTTGATGGAATATCTGTACACAAAATCAAAATAGAAACAGATACTGATTTCCAAGATTCATTGAAACAACATGACAGTTCAGATTCTAATGGGACTGACGATGACCTGCTGTCAGCCAAAAAAAAGCATGTGAAACCCTCAGCTTCAAGACAAACTACCAAAACATCCAAAAAGAAAAGGCATGAGGACGTTGGTCCACTCACTCCGGATGTGCTTAATATCATTTATTCGGAAATACCAAAACGTGTTCGTAAGCCGTCAGTACGGTTATCTACGTTTGACCAAGTTACTTCAAACTACCCGTCAAAGCGACAAAAAATTGGCTCTTCTTCTTTTTCAATATCATCTTCCAAATCAAAACCTGGAGTTACAATCAAATCCGAATCTGGACATTCTCGGCATACCACACCTACAAATATATCTTCTTCTTCTTCGTCATCTACTACCAAACATAAAAAGTCATCGGCATCTTTAAAAAAACGAGCACATGATAACATCAAACGTGAGACTTCTTTAGATTCATGCAGTTCAAGCTCTCACGACGAAGATTACAAAACAGCAGCCACTCATGATTCATCCAGACCGTACACTTTCCAAGATTTTGACAACGATGTGTCTGAAGGTTCGTATTGTATATGCCGCCGGCCCGATAACGGTAGGTGGATGATTGGCTGCGACACATGCGACGACTGGTTTCACGGGAATTGCGTCAATCTCACCGAGAAAGATTCCAGACGATTTGTCAAATATTCGTGTCCAAGGTGTACGGCTAAAGGTATCGGTCAATCGATTTATAAACGAAAGTGTAGATTACCAGGCTGCAACAATCCCGTCGAAGAAGGTCCGTCTGGTAAAGCAAACAGTGATGATGAGACCGGCAGGAATGGAAAAAGATTGGTTAACAAAAACAAAAAGTACAAACCTTCCAAAAAATCCAAATATTGTTCAAAAGAACATGGTCTTTTGTTTTTTAAACAAGTTGTTGAGGACCAGTTACCCAAACAAAAGGCAATCAATGTTACAGCACTTTCGTCTGGCCAACTTGCAGCTCTTGTACGATCATGCAAAACAGTCGATCATTTTCATTTACTGGGTACCAAGTTTCCCAAGTATGTCATTCCCAAAACTGACGCTCATGTCGATTCAAATTCTAAAACCGATTTGACAGCGACAAACCCTGAAACACTTGATAATGCTATAATCCCATCGATCCAGCATCTCTTTACACCCAGCGACAAACTTCAGTTCAAGATCTACGAATCCCAAAAGGCATCGTTAGTGCGTCAGCTCAAGTACCTGTCGTTACGCCGCGAGCTCATTCAAGTTTGCATCAAGTATACCAAAAAAGTATCAGAGACTGCGGCAAAAAAAGCAGATGTCAAGAAAAAAGAATTGTGCGGTTACGATTCCAAGTTGGCAAAGTCTGGAGATGGATGGAAAGAAGGTGAATTGGAATCTGTTATCAAATCGATTGAAGATAAATTAGAAAAAGAAGAAGATGGTGATGATGATGATGATAATGAAGAAACAGGAGATGATAACGATACCAATGACAAGAATGTTTCAAAAGACGAAACATCTCCACAAGTTTGCTTGCTAGAAAAACGTAAATGTGCCCGCCACAGTATGTGGGCCTTTTTGTTTTCTGAAGAAACAGATATGAAGGAACAAGAAGTGCAAGCAAAACTTGAGAAGGTTGCTGCTCAAATATCTGAATTGTTGCATACAATCAGTTGTAGAACCTTTGAACAAAAGAAGTAATGACTTTTATATATATTTTCTTATTTTTTGGATACTATACCAATTGAATTGTGTAAATTGCATAAAATAACATTCTTTAATTATCTAATTCTTTTATTTTTCGCCTTCTTCATTATCATCCATTGCCTCGTCACCATCCTCATTCTCCTCTTGCTCTTCCTCTTCTTCTTTAGTAGCATGGTCTACCGGTTTCCACACCTGGACCACGTTATCCTCGCCAATAGAAGCCAAAACAAACGGAAGCGTGGGGTGCCAATCAAAGTCCGAAATACGAGTAGTATGCCCGCCATGCAAAAACAAAAGCTCTGGAGGGCCGTCTTCTTGTTCATCGTGCGACAAATTGTCGCTTTGGCCAATCCGAGACGTGTCCCAAAGAACCACCCGACGGTCATATCCAGCACTGGCCAAGATGGTTGGATGCGTGGGAGACCATTTGACGCTGGTAACGTCGCCGCTATGGCCGCCTTGTAAGTTGAATACCGGGCTTGTGTCGCTGCCCAAAAGTCTCAAATCCCAAATATTGACTGTGCGGTCAGATCCGCCAGACGCTAAGAGGTACTCGTTGAAAGGACTGAACGACACCGAGTTGACAGAGCCGAGAGCAATAGACGGCTGGGCCAGTCGTTTTCTTCGGGCAGCAGCAACAAGCGCAGCTTCAGCAGAATCTTTATTCATATGTGTTGTTCCTGGGGTTGGCGTATTGTGTCGGCCATTTTTGTTGCCGTGGCCATTCTTATTACCGTTGCCTCGGTTTCCGCGACCAGTGGCTTGGGAATTGGACGAATTGTCGTCGGACTCGGGGTCAATTGCTTGGACGTGTGCAGAAGTGATTCGTGCAACGAGATCTGAAAGACTGGCACGGGTATCAAGAAGCGCAATAGAACCGTCTTCGGAACATGTCGCAAAGACAGTTGGCACGTGTATATTCCATTTCACGTCCATAACAGGTGCAGAGTGCACGCTGTTAGAGTACATGGTTGGTTGGTACGCATTTTTGAGCGATGTATCTAGCACTTGTTTTAACGATGGCGCAATCTTAGACGATGCTTTGCTGATAGTTGGAGAAGTGACCAAGTTGAGGTCCCAAAAGGCAATGCTACCGTCAGATGCACCGGTAACCAAATGACTATTGACTACTGGGTTCCAATCCAATGCAGAGCCTCCACACGAATGACCAATCAAAATCTTGGGTGCCGTTGAAGTTTGTTTTAAATCGTAAATCATGACTTCGCCCTGTGTTGTAAATGCAGCGACCTGGGAATTGTTTAATGGGTTGTATCTTGCAATCGATAAATCGGAATACTGCGAGCTGTTTGACGATAACGGGTTGTGATGATAAATCTTTTGCACAAATTTAAAGTTGATGGGCAATCCTTCCAGCCCTTTGGCGACAGTAGTATTAGGAAGCATGTTTGCTGGTGACGCGTTTGTAGCGCTGAAGCCAATGCTACTAAGCACACCAGAAGCAGAGGTATCGGCTGTAGAGGGAATGATTGAAGGCGCATGGTATGGTCCGGTTGGTAAATCAATGTCAGCAAGACCAATAAACTCCTTTCTTTTGTGTTGAAAATCGGTCATATCGCGTGGTGACTCCAAGGAATCATGATCAGAAGCGCCGTAAGATCCAATCAACATTTTGTGAGTAGAATACCGGCTCATGTCTCCGTCTCTGATAGTGGTTTCTGCTGGTGTGTTGTACCATTGTAATGTCAAGCTTGGGGTATCAAGTGCAGTCGCGTTGAAAAAGTCGTACAAAAACGGAACGTTTTTCTTCCAGATTTTGTATTCTTAAAAACGAAATAATGAAAAACCAAAATGTTTGTTAATAAACTAAAACCAAAATGATATCAAACTTTTAGCAAAATAGTGACTCTTACCTTCATTGATTATCTGCTCACTCAGTTTAGTTTCGTTCAACTTCAATCTTTCATCGGCCACTAGAAATATTCAAAAAAAAACCCCCCCCCAATGTTCTAGTTAGTATCAGTCTTCTTGTTCGTGCCGTTTATACTATTGAAATTCAAATCCATTCAGTACACTATTTATCGACGGTTCACATACTCTTAATATCCCTGTCTGTAGGCTTTTCTTGAGCCTTCATTGCCAAAAGTTTGGCAAGTAACTCGTCTGATGCACCCATGTTGTTGGTATTATTGATTTCGGTGTTGCCGGGTATTTGTATTTATTTGCTAAACCTTTGACCTTTTCAATTGGAAAAAAAAAGAAGAAAAAGACGAATTGTGTGTAGAATAAAAAAAAAAAAAAAATAGAAATAGTTGAACAGTGTTGAAAAATGAAACCCCAAGTAAGAAAGTCGTGATGATCATGTGTTTGGCACGTGACTTTCTGTTTTTGGTTATTTACATTTACGCGTCCATAAAACGATTTGTCAACACAAAAAGCACAAAATGAATTAAAATTAAATGTCATTTGAAAAAATAAAATTAAATAGAACGAAATATTAAAACATAAACTAGAAACAAAATATCATGAATATCGATTGTTTAAAAAGCCTTCTTTTCTTGGGCGGAAGAAGAGTTATCGTCAAGATTGAAAACAACTGGTTGGTGCGATGGAACAGAAACAGACTGCTGCTTTTTTCTTAGCATATGATAATCGATTTCACGCTTCATAACCTCATCACCCTGTTGAGGAGCATAAATATCCTTGGTTGGTTCTTGTTCACCATAGTCGGCAGGAGTAGGACGCTGGGTTTGGGCAGGAGGAAGAGCAGCTTGTGTCTTGTTCTTTTTCTTGAACAAATTCTTGGGACTAGGCAAGTGCCACACTTTGACGCGACACAAGTAGTACATGACAAGCATTGCAATAATATTAAAGCAAATGTAAGCACAGAAAAAGCCAACGTTTCTCCACTTGTAGGAATGAGAATCGCCGACTGTGGCCAAGAACTCATCACCAATCCGGTAAGTGCAGTACTCACAGCTGGAAGTGGCCTCGGGATTGTTGACATAACCAAAAGCAGTTTTCAAGAATGGGCCAAGATATTCGCCACACGTTTGGCCCTCCAAAGGATCCAAGAGAGAGAATTCGAGTGGTTTGCAAACAACAGGTCTATTGTGGAACACAATCAGCATATATGCTTGAATAAAGTAAGTATACGGCGATACTTTCCACATAAACGTCCAGAAGCCAGGCATTTGAGATTGGGGCTGTAAAACACCACAGAAAGAAATCATGAAGGAGAATAACAACGACGTGATAACAGAAGCAGATCCTGAGTTTGGTGAAAAGTAAATAACCATGAGTGCAAACGAAGTGTAGTACAGCTGGAAAAAGATACAGTATACCATATAAAAGTAGCCAGCAGTATCAGCGTCGCGTTTGTAACCGACAGGGAAATAGAATGCAATAAACAAGAAAGTAGAAAAGAGCAAATGATAAGGGATTTCAGACAACCATTGGGAAAGTAACAAACAACTCCAGTGAAACGTGTTTGATTTGGATTCTCTAACTTCATACAAGTCTCGAGACTGTTCGGCATAAGCTTCAATCTGGTTACTCAAGGGTGCAGAAACAACTTGGACAAGGAAAATGCCAAACATGGCATTTTGCATGCCAGCAACCGAGTAATCAACATTCCAAAATGTGAAACCAATAAACAAACCGGCAACTATCATAAGCATAAACTTGGCCATAATGTACTGTGGAGAACGCCAGTATTGAAGAGCAGTACGGCGGTAAACATGATACATTTGTTTGTAGATTGGAATTGCATATGTTCTGGTCAAATGCTTCTCGGTACTAGCCTGGGGACGAGATCGAAGACGTTCATTGAGTTCATCAATTTCTTGACTAACAGCAGCACATTCAGGTGAATTATTCCAAACATCGCCCCAATCCTTGTCGACAACAGCAGTGGCACCAGCACCAATGCACTCCAAAATGTACTCGGCAGGGTTTTCAGTTGGGGTACATTTGCGAGCGCCATTGCGACCGAAATAATTAGTCAAGATTGAAGAGTTTTCACCAATGTCGCCAAAGTAAACGGTTCTACCACCCTTTTTCAAAAGCAACAACCTATCAAACTGTTCGAAAAGAGTAGCAGAAGGCTGATGAATGGTACAGAGAATAGATTGACCAGCTTTAGCCAATTCACGCATAAAGGAAACAATAGCCCAAGCAGATTGGGAATCCAAACCAGAAGTAGGTTCGTCCAAAAACAAAAGTAAAGAGGGACGAGCAACAAGTTCAACACCGATAGAAAGCTTCTTTCTTTGTTCGACATTTAAACCACGACCGGAGGCACCAACAAGAGCTTCAGCATAGCTTGACATACCAAGAAGACGAATGATCTTTTCGACATACTCCAATTTTTCATGATCAGGAGTACTTTCTGGTTGACGAAGACGGGCAGCAAATTGTAAAGATTCGCGAACAGTAGCTTGAGCCAAATGTAAATCTTGCTGTTGAACGTAACCAGTACGGCGCTGGAAAGATGCATCAAGAGGTTTTCCGTTGATAAAAAAATCGCCAGTAACAACACCAACATCAACACGTTTAGACAAAACGTTAAGCAAAGTGGTCTTACCAGCACCAGATTCACCCATAAGAGCAGTCATGGTACCAGGCTTAACATAACCTTGAACATCATCCAAAAGCTGGCGAGTACCACCGGTAACGGGGACAGTGTAGTTGACATGCTTCCAAGAAAAGATATCGGGTTCGCCTTCATAATTAGCAAGACCTTCAGTATCCTTGGGATCAATTTCAACAATTTCTTCCTCGAGATTTTCGGGGATGTGGCCACGCTTAAACAAAAGCAAATCACCACCACCAATAACGGGGTTGAGGAATTCAGTTGCCAGACAATTGATGGAATAAAAGCCAATGTAGAAAACAATAATCAAACCAAAGTTTCTCCAAGCGTGGCTCCAAGAATAGTCATAGGCGAGTTTAACGTAACGATCGCCCGAAACTTCAATTGAACCAATGGTAGAGCCAACGAAACCACAAACACGGTTCACTCCAGAAATGTTTTCATATCCAGGTCCTCGAGGAACAATATTTGCGCAAGGCATAACACGGCCATGGAACTCATTCACCATTAACGTTTCGAAAGCATAACGAAGAGGATTTAAATAGTTTAACCATTTGAACCAAGGATGCATACTGACCAAAGGAATCATATAGCCAGTATAAATAACCAGAATCAGCACAGAAATACCAGCAAGTGCGTTTGCACTTTGGGCTTCTTTTTGGAAAGCTGCAATCATTTGGAAATAGCCAGCAATACACATTGTGATAGTGATCAAAACAAGCAAAAAGAAAAAGAATTGGCCAGCTGATTGATGAAGCTGAGCCAAGAAGTAGATAATGACCGAAAAACAAATAACAGAAATCAAGCGGGTAGGGAAATCAGACAAAATAGCTTGTAGAGATTCTGCTGCGGGATGATAGAATGAATATACTCGTTGTTTGGTCAAAATAGGACGGTTGGCAAAAATGTTGTTGATTTCGGCCATGGAAAGCAAAGAAAGATATAAAATAGAGAAGAATAAAACACCACCTCGAGAGAAGGCGCCGATAGTAGACTGGGAAATGTTGTAGAAAAGAGAACCGACAATCAAAGATTGGAAAACAGCACCAAAGATACTGATACAAGTATAGGCCTTGTCACCAAGAACACGCTGGAAACCGCGAATAGCAGTAAGCTTAAGCTGAGCAGAAAATGTGATGAGGTAACGAGATTTGACACGCTGACGCTTCATCTTTTCATTCTGCTTAACATCATGGAAACGTTTAAGAGCGTTTTCAGATGTGTTTTCGGTGGTGTACTGTTCGATTTCTCTTTGGAGTTGAGCAAACTCAGGAGAAGCTCTCCAATAAGCCTCGAATTCATCGGCATTTTTAGGAACCTTGTTCTCCATGCCAGCTCTAGCACTACGGCCATTAGGATCAGTAACAGCAGTCAAGAATTCAGCAGTAGTTTGACGAGCAGGACAATCCCAACCCATACGAACAAAGTAATCTTTACCTTTTTCTGCGGGACCAAAGAAAATCTGGCGGCCCAAGTAAAAGACAGTGACCTTATCGAAAAGTTCATAAATGTTCTCACCGGCCTGGTAAATAGCAACGACACCAACATTGTTTAAAAAGTTTGTTGCTGCACGAATAGCATGAGTGTATTCAAGAGCAGTAGAAGCATCAAGACCTCTCGTAGCGTTATCCCAGCAGTAAATAGCAGCACGGGCGACCCATGCTTCGGCAATTGAAACACGTTTGCGTTGGCCGCCAGAAACACCACGGACATAATCGTTGCCAACCTTTGTTTGGAGAACTTCGCGAAGACCAAAAATAGTGGCTACGGCCTCGAGAGAGAAGTCTTGGAACTCTTTTCTAGAAAGGTCGTCGATGCGCATGCGGGGTGTTCTACATGCAATCGCAAAACGCAGCGTCTGTTCCACAGTCAAATGTGGAAAATGATTATCCACTAAAAGCAAGAAAAAAAGGTTTGTTAGCATGTAAACCGAGACAAAAACAAACGAAAGGTGTATCGTCGGTATAACTTTAAGCTGCAAACAGCAACAACTTTAGTTCTAAACCGTCGCAAAAAAAACCAGATGATTAAAAAAAATAATAACAAGCTTTGAACTTACATTCGGGTGTGTAAATGACATCAGCCTTGAATTTATGTAGCATGTCATGCTGAGAAGCGCCAGAGTAAGAAATCTCACCCTCAACTTCGGTAAACTGATCAACTTCACCAGCAATGGTTTTCAAAAATGAAGAACAGCCAGAGCCTGGTCGACCAAGAACTAAAAGAAGTTCACCTTCTCTAACAAGGGCATTAACATTTTTGATGATAGGACGAACTCTTTTTTGTCTGGCTTTAGCAATTACGGCAGGGAGAGTGGCCAGCGTTCGTAAAAGCTCAGAAACAGATGGGCCATATGCAGTAGTAGCGTCAATGCCCCAGGACGTGACATCGCGAAAAGCAAAACCGGTGTATTTCCTGACCACGCCTTTAGCATCAATACGCTGAGAAATAGACTTGAGAAGGGCATTAAGATCAAAATCATCA
Organism: Magnusiomyces magnusii; assembly: GCA_030570155.1. Classification (NCBI taxonomy): domain Eukaryota; kingdom Fungi; phylum Ascomycota; class Dipodascomycetes; order Dipodascales; family Dipodascaceae; genus Magnusiomyces; species Magnusiomyces magnusii. The sequence continues at coordinate 10,099 of JAJLVH010000217.1, forward strand.
GGATTGACTGAAAGCGGAACGTCGTTAGCGCCGTTAACAGACATACGACGGCTGGAAATTACACGAGTCAACGATTCAAGTCGACGAATATTTTCAGGTTGAGAAATGGCCTTGGATACTTTCGACGAAGATGTTTCATAGTTTTCGAGATCGTTGTTAAAGTCGTTTCGCGGATCATTGTCGAAATCGCTAATAGGAATAAAAGCGGCTTTTTGAGTGTTGGTTGTGTTAGTTTCAGCATGAGGATTCCATGTTTTTGGAGATTCGTGGCTAATAGGAGGAGTGGGTGAATCAGTATTTAGTTTGGAAATGCCAGCCATTGGGTCGTTAGGATCGAGGCTCGACGTGCTCGAAGAGTCGTCTTTGTTGTAGTCTCGTTTTTCAGGATCCATAAGGAAATAGATAAATTGGAGTATTAGAATTGATTGATATTATAGAACTAAACAAGATAAAAATACAAAAGAATAAAAAAATATATAAAATAACTCTTCTCGAGATGTGGGTTCCGCTGAATTTATATATAAAATATGAGAGCGACTAGTGTGGCAGGAGGCTAGGACATATCTCAAGTATGCGATCCACCGCGTTTCTACGTTTGGGCAGACACACATGGAAATAGCAAGCAGGCAGTTCGGACAGAAAACAGCAGCCATACGCTTTCCGTGCCGTTGCACGTTACCTGAATCACTGAGGAGCCATTTTGTAAGAGGCCGGGACCTCCAGAACACAAGTGGTGCCATGGATCCCGGGCTGTCCAGCTTGCGGTCAAGCAATCGGAGTCCGAGCACATTGTGGTAGGCATAGTCAGCATCAATGGGACATGTCAGTCAGGCTTTTAAGGTTTTGGGTGCTTAACGCGAACACCAAAAGACGGCGAACTACGAGTACGTGTTACAAAAACAGCCTGGTATCAATACCAAACAACTATCCCGCAACTTTGATCTTGGCCCTGCTATTTGGGCTGTTTGTCGATTGTTTGGTGTCTATTGTCAACTGTCAATTGGAAATGATGCCTACCCCATTTCGACAAGGATTTCTGAAGTTTCCAAATGCGGTCAAACAATGCAAGTTCGGAGTCCTGCTTACATTACATAGCCGTTGGTCGTCTAGCCGTGTGTGACCACAGTCTGTGACGCAAATCCCGAAAAACAAGTAAAACAAATATGTCGATACAACAAGTAGCAGCATTAACGGTTCTATTTTGAAAAGAGTGTCAGTAAGATTTCTCACCAAACAATTTGTGTTTACAGTTAAAGCTTTGGTTGAGTGGTTTTCGAAACTTTAACAAATTGGAATACAAGTATTGTGGGGGCATGGCATCATCAAACTCAATTTTTCAGCAATAATCTTTTTTTTTTAAATAAAAAAGAAAAAAAGACAAAGTTTATTAGACTAATTAAACTGATCTACAAATGACCATCAAGTATTGAAAAGATTTTGGTCTTGATTTCACTGATGTGATGAAAACAAGGTTTTTTCAAATACATTTTCAGGTCTACGTAGTGTTTTGTATCTTGATAAATAAATCTCGCAGAAAATTATTGTTGTAGCCTGACTGCTTTTTTTTTTTTTTTTTTTTTTCTATAAAGTTTAGATAACATGGATCCAAAAGATACAATTAGCATCAACAGTAAAAAAACGGTTACACATAATAGTAATGGCTCTGTCACTGGTGGTAATGAATCACTGTAAACATCGTTATTTTTCATTATTAATTACACGATATAAAAGACCACACAATTATATAAAGGTTGTGCCTAGTTGTGTTTTGGCATTATCCAGTTCCGTGACTTTTTTTTTTTTTTTTTTTTTTTTTATACTAATATCATGCTCCAAGCTAGTTTTGAAAAACCTCCAATAAAAATGCCACATATAATTGTTGATGTATGAAGAAGCTAAGGTCATATTGGCATTATCACAAAAGTCAATGTATTGTAATGAAAAAATGTATGTGATGCAGCATTAGGAGAATGTAGAACTTGAAAAATATATATTTTCTATTTTTATATTATTGCAATTTCAGTGTTTTTGATATTTCCAAGAGTGTCACTCACAAGGATGGCATACAAACATACACCAGATCTTCTTTTTTAATAGCCTTCCAACTGGATAAAATTAATTGTGGACGTTTATTGGTTAACATCAATCACATAAACAAATACTTTTATACCTTTAATATTTTGTATTTATTTGTTTTTCAAGTATGTTTTTGAATCTTGGCAATAAATTTTCTGGGTTTCGGTTTTTGAAAATTTAGGAAATATCAGTTTTGAACACCTGTGAAAAAAACAATGGTTAGAAATTGGGAGCCAAAAAACAAGCAACGCCTAACTCGATAAACCCGATTCATATCGAAATAACTGTAAAAAGTAAAACTAGTAATAACAATTCAAAACATACTTTTCATTTCCTTGGTAACTATTGCCACACATCCACATATATCTATAGCGTTCGGAATCCGATTCTTGTTCCTTGCTTCCTTCCTTCCCAAATTCTGATGTCATTGTTCTTAAAATCATTGGCTGTTTACAAAAGCAAACTGGATTCCGGCTCGTCTCAAACTCGTTCAAATACATGCGATAAGTAATATTGATTCGAATGTTTTTTCCGACTGGATGAACATCAATCTTTGGTGCTGGCATCAGAGTGTGTTTATATTCTTCTTGACATCCAGCATGCATTATTGTTAAGCTGTTGTGAGGCAAGTGAACAGAAATTGCTCCTCCATTCTTGCTTTGGTCATCACTATCTTTACTCGGATATAATCTTTTTTTTAATCGAAACTCCCGAGTCACGCCTAGTGAAACACTGGTTATCACGCAATGAGGTCCCAAGTGAGTCAATTGGTCTGAATGATACCCGACCGACTGTTTGGCTCCTTCATATTTGTTGCAGATCGCAACGTTAGTTTTCCACCTACCCGGGTATTGATATTTGGTCAGTCCACGCTTTGTAATTTCTTGATTTACCACACGTTCGACTATATCGCGAGCTTCAACCATGTCCTCGTTGAACAGTCGTGCATCTTTTACCTTTATTCCATTATATGTGGATGACTTGTTGTTGTACAACTCATAGTCATTGGTATAAAAGCAAGTGGTGTGTGGTGATGAAACT
>JAJLVH010000218.1:0-13182 GCA_030570155.1 Magnusiomyces magnusii
CTGACGATGTTGACGATTCCGCAATTACTGCTGGAAACAGTTCTACTACTTTATCCACTTTGGACCCACCCTCTTCATCATCTTCTTCTACAGTTAAAGCTCATCGTGGAAGTCAATCTTCAACCCAACATCCACAAACATTTTTACACCCTAGTCATTCTCGTAGTCATTCGCATTCTGGAGCCTCTGTTGTTCCTCATCCTTCTATGCTAACTAGACATAGACATCGTCGTCGCAGTAGTATTCACAGAGCTCGCATGAGATTTGGTGAAAATGAAGATGATGACGATGAAGAAGAGGAGGAGGAGGAGGGAGAAGATGATGCATTAGATGACGAAATTTACGAGTTTGATGACGACACTGCAGCTCGTCCCCAAAACGAGTTTGATTTAAAGAAATTTGCCAATAATAATGATAATGCCATCATTAGTGATAACGATGATGAACAGTTATTAGATTCAGATGGGGATGCTGCTATTGGAACCGATTCATCAGAATATGATGCAGTTGCGGGTGACTTGGAGCTTGATGACGAGGACGCAGAGCGTCGCCGTCGTCAACGTAAAGAAAGACGGCAACGAGCAAATCGACGAGCATCTGTTACATCCATTACTAATAGTAATTCAGGATCAGGACCAATAACCCGGACAGGATCAGGAGTAGGACTTCCGGGCCTTAGTTCAGGATCGGTGAGTTCTAATGGAAGTTTTGTTGTTCCATCTGGGCCTATTCATGGATCATCTAGTTCATTATCAGGGTTGAATTCTCAAGGCAGAACATCATCTATTGGATCATCTTCAATGAGTGCTACACGGAAACTGTTTCAAGCCCGAAATGGAGTACATTTCCGACGACAAAGTGAAACAGACGAAGAAGATTGGGAAGCCATGGGGGCGGCATCATTACGACGATCGTCCAATGTGTCTGGCTCTAGTCATGGAAATAATGAAGGAGTTTCAGGAGTAGTAGGGTCATGGAACGAATTGACATCTAGTAACTACATGGAAAATGTGAATTCAAGTAATGGGCCAATGGCTACGAGCGGATGGCAAGCCAATTTGAGTTCATTACGTAGTGCACCGCTTGGAACTAGTCGACCACAAGAGCGAGGTCAAGAGGGAGCAAGACAGTTGCCAGGCATTGCGGATATTATGCCAATGAGTGGGCAATCCAGCCAAACTAAAGACCAAGAACAGTTTGATGGAAAAGAAAAGGAGGCTATTGCAGCACTAGTTCAATTACGATCGGTTTCGTGATTTTTTATTTTTTTATTTGTTTTTGTTTTTGATGATAAACGACGATGACTATTCTTTTTTTGTGTGACAATTGCGACGACTAACGATTTGTATTTATTTTATTTTTATTCTTATTCATTATTTATGTTTGAAAAATGGAAAATGAAAAAAAAAACATGGAAATTGCTTTAATGAAAAAAAAGCCTAATTTAGTTTTTTTTCCCGCTTTTAAAGTTGGTTTTATCCTAAACACAACAAGTCAGATTTTGATGTCAAAACCAAAAGCACAAAAGACAACAATGGCTGGGTTTGTGTCTATAAGGTATGTGAAATCTTTATATTTGTAAATGGCTCTAGCTTTTTATTGGCTGACAATCCAAATATATCATTTTTGTTAATAATTATTGATATAAAAAAAAACAATTAATCAGGTTATATTCCAATAATCTAAGACCAGATTCTAGATTTTTGAGTCTTGGATTTAAACTTTTTTTTTATTGTACAATTCCATAACATAAACCAATATTCATTTAAATCAAAACCTATAAAAAAAAATTTATTTTCAACAATTTCAATAAAAATCATTGGTTTACTAAAAATTAAATTAACATAATCACGTGATTACACAAAAAGTTTTTAAAAAACTCAGCAACGGGGAATTGAACCCCGGTCCCCCGCGTGCTGTTGAAACGAGTTCTAAACTGACAGGCGGAAATTCTAGCCACTAAACTATTGCCGATATTTCGTTAAAACTTTCCACTTGAAAAATCTATAAGTACAATACTTTTGATATAGGTTTAGACGTGATGTTTAAAATTGAAAGGAAAAAACTTGAGGTAATGCAAAAAAATAGCTTTAAAAAGAATTTTTGGAGCCTACAGAACGATATCAGTTGAAGGTTCTATACAAAAAAAGCGATAATAAAGCGATACTGAATTAAAGAATTGAATTCATGGCCACATGCAAAGCAATTCCTTTGTTGAATAACTTAAGTGGTACCAATCCTGTTAGATACCACTTAGCGAACATAGTGCCGGATTCGCCAATTGGAAAGTTGGTGTTGAAATGGAACCAGGCATAAAAAGAGATTGAACGAATTCAAGAGGCTGAGCAAAAGAGAAAATCTGACTCCAGCAAAGAAAAGAGTGACAAGATCAAACCAAAGGATGCTATAGGGTTTCTTAAAAAGCAGGCCGTTGATGCTTGGAATATTGAGCATTGGTCTGGTCATAAGGATCAATGTGTACTGACAGAGTGCCTAATATGGTTACAGTAAATATCTTGAAGAACTGCAGTCACAGAAACCTCTGGAGCCTAGGATCAAAGATTTGGAATCCAGAAGGATAGATACAATTGTGAATGTGAAGAATTGGAGACAGTTTGTCATATTTTGGTTGGATCTCTTCAATAGTCCAAGTTTACAAGAAATTATAAGCTGTATTTCAAGGAAAAAAAGTAAAAAAAAAAAAAAAAAAAAAACTACTGATGACAATGAACTGGGTTTCCTTAGTTTTCGTAAACCAACATCAAATTTTATTTAAATACTGATATGTACTAAAAAAATCACAAATTTAAACAAATTCAATTAAAATTTTATAAAAACAACGTTATCTAAAAAGTGTGATTAGTTAAATCAACCAATACGTAGAATTGGCGCAGAAATACATCAAAGTTTTTCAATATCTTTTGCTACTATTCTTGTATCAAGCCATTGATATGATTGATCAAGTACAATTATGAATTCGTCATTGTCAATTTTTTCACCACTTCTCAGGACCAAACGATTCACCATCTTTCAACTGAATCAACGGCGCACCCGTATAATCCGCATTCGACTTAACAACACTCGTGCCCCACCATTCCGGCGCACGCACAGACGGCGAGAGCGTTACTATGAATATCATGAGCGTAGCCCACGCCAGTCCCAAATCCAACCCTGCCGACAGGGTATAATTATACTTTGCCCACCACCCAAAGTAGCGTCGCTTAATAATGTATCCAAACACGTATCCAACCGCGCAGTATGTGCCGTAGCTAAAGGCTGTGGCTGGCGGAATCAAACCAGTGCCTGTGAAAAAGATTGGCCAGTGGATGTACCGTACCGGACTCTTTGGATACTTTTTAATAAATATCCAACTGAATAAAGGCAGCAAAGCGCCAGCAATGAAAAAGTATAAAGTTTTGTGATAGATCTGGCCAGCAGAGAATTGGCGTTTTGGTCCAATAACGCCCCAAATGATGGAAGCGTTGAAAAAAACGCGACCTGATGAGCAAGTGAATGAAGCACCTTGGGTTGGTGAACACACGTCAATGATGCTCTTCTCGGCCCAGTTCAGTGCTGCTAATTGAATCACACTTCCCCAGATGGTAGCAATCAATTGAACAAAAAATAACAGTCGTGGAGATATTTTGGCGTAATGACCAAGCTTGATGCCTTCAAGAAATTTGACGGCTTGAAAGTTTGTCATGTAACCAAATGTTTTAAACAGCATCATTGCAACTGGTCTTCCTGGAACAAGGTATCCAACAATGAGTTCTGTAATCACGTTTAAACCGACGGAAATGTTTGTCAACGCATAAATCATTCCCACGGGAACTAGCATGATGCTGGCAATCGCAAGTGCTAGAAAAAGCGCCCACACTGGCATATCTGTGTCCCAAACACGGACCATCACTATTGCCATTCCCAAAAAAATTGCTAAACTTAGTAAAAACCACCAATCAGGAGCTTCTTTGTACTTCTTCATGAGATGCATGTGTATATCGTCAGGATCTTTACGCGAATGTTTCCAAAAAAACAGTATTTCTTTGCCGTGAAACAAAAAGGTATGCATAATTGTTGCAGAGATGGAAGCAAACGACAAACAGTAGGACATTGCAAACGTGGTTGACATAAATATTGGAGAATATGCTTCGTACTTTTCAACGTCAAACACCCCGCGATTGGTCAAAATCCTGAAAACGTCGTATTCTTGCTGGAACCTGTCAAAGTGTTGACACTGGAAATCGGCAGATAATGGCCAAACAGAACGTTGCTGTAATGGACAATAGGCGTCAGAATCCAAAACACAACCACAATGGCAGCAAAGATGTTTCCTAGTGCAAAAAACGGTGGAACTAATGGTGATCCAATGTATCCTGCGACTTGGTTCCAGTCAAAGGTGATTGGCAGCATGCCGAGGCCAGTACGACACCCAAACAGCTGGTTGATGACAACGTTTTTTGGCGCAATCCAAGTCAAAAACCCAAACTGAGACAAAAAAGGAGCAAAAAAGTTTGGTATCCAGCTCCAAACAAGGCATGCCAGCATGACGGCCAGAAACAGCTTGAGCCGCGATATGCGCCACCCGTTGGTGACGTGGTTGACGTTCACATGGATGTTTGTCAAAAAGGTTGACGTAACCAGTGTGCTTGGCCAAATCATTGATGCCGGATAGACCAGAATGCGACGAAAGATTCCGGCAATGGAGTAGCCAATGAGCTGCGTACAGATGGCGCCAACAATGTTGAAACCCCATCCAAAGTCCACGTTATAGAAATGGCGGAGCGTGAGTGCGATGGTGGTCATGTACGACGTGCCTTCGCCAAACGAAACACTTGCCATGATGGTGATGAGCGCGTGTTCTTTGAGATTAAATGGGCATGGATTGAGTTCGATGCCAAACAGTTTGTAATCAGGAACAAAACGGTCCCACAGTCTTCCTAACGGCCAAGCAACCATGGACGCCACAAACGTGGAAATAAGAAACGTCGGCGTGTGCAACGAGAAAATGGTATTGAGAATGTTGCCGACGGTGGTCATCAAAAGTCCAATTGTCCACATGCGCAGCGTGTTTTGACGAAGGTCAAAGTTGTCTGTGTTTGGAACCGACGCGCGGACTTCGGGATATCGCGAGTCGCCAAAGATGGGAGTTTCATTGTTGGCGGTTGTATTTGTGTTGAAGAACGAGAATTTGAATCCTGAATTGCGATGCCGTAAATTGTGTAAATCGTGTTGATCAATACTTGAACTCATTTTGTCTTTGTTGATTGGTTAAAGAAAAAAAGTTAAAACAAATCCAATTCCCAACGATCATAAAACATTTGCGGATTGTCCATGTACTGATTGGTAATGGTGCGCACCTGATCAAACTCCCACGACTGATACACAAACGTGTTATAATCGGATTGATATCGCGTATTGACCATGGCAGGAACTCCTGGATACTGGTCTCGGTCATTTCCAACCATCGACGCCAACTCGTTTTGACACGCATACGCTCGATCCAACAACTTTCGTTCAGTTCTTTTTCTTTTCAATTCTTCACGCTTTGCCGGCGTCATTTCAAACACTGCCTTGGCTTCATAAAACAACAGCATCATCAAGTATAAATGGTGTAGAACAAAGATATCCCGTGTCTTGTTGCTGATTTCCGCACATATATTACACGAGACCTCGATGCGGTGCAATAACGACCGTGCAGTGTGGAACGAGTACGTTTCAAAGTTGCCAACTGAATACAACGACAGCAAAATGGTTGAATGGATTGTTGTTGGCGTCAAAAACTTGATGGCAATATATGAGTATCGCGATCTTAACGGTGCCGCTGCTTTGGATTTGAAAAACCATTCCTGTAGTTTCAAAATCCGTTCAGCGCTGTGTACAGTTTCTTCGCGGCTTCGACGGTATTTAATGTTTTCTAATCCTCGAGACGAGTATTTGCGATGCAGCGTCATGACCGTTTTCAAGTATTCAACTTCGTATAAAAAGCGTTCGAAAAGAACAGTGGTTTGGTCATGTGGGTCGTTTGGATTTTCAGAATCATTGTCCAAAACAGATTCAGTGAGGTATTTGCTTGAACTGTTGAAAGTTGCACGTATTTTGGCATCAAACTCTAATATTTCTTCATACGCAATAATGGGAGTTTGAAGGTCAGTGGTTTTGTTGTAGATCCAGTTACACAACAATGCAAGCTTACTTCTTGCCAAACAAAAGGAAACGTCTGTGTAAATGGTTGAAGGTTGGTTTTTGATAGGTATATGGTTCGTCGAGTCATTTGGATCAATTAGATTTGATTGAAAGTATCGACACTTTTTGGCGACATCTGAAAGATTGGCATTGGCTGGGCTCAATACGTCCATAGTACCCGTACGAATGATTGTTGGCATTCCTTGAGCGACGGTGAAATAGGTATCGAAATATTGCAACAAGTACCAAATTCTACGTCTTTCTTCACGTTCGTATTCATCTAAAGCAAACCATTGAGGATCACGGTGTAAACCTATTGTTTGGGCAATTCTAATAATTGTAGAAATGTCAATCCATGATTGATCTACCCAATCAAAATCAGCAGATGAAGGGTGTTGACAAAGCATGAGAAGAAGCATGACACGGATATTTGTTAAAGAAGGTTTAAAGTTGAGTTTCCAAGAGTTTGCACAATATTCAGCGCCTTCTAGCCATAAAGTACAAGACTGTTCGGCATTTTCACGAAAGACCTGAGGATAAACCGATTGCATTTCTTCAGTTGTAGGATCTCGTTTAGTGTCTGAATTGGTGTTGGTGATGAGATTTGTTGAATAGGATTGTAAACCCAGACATAGCATTGTTAAAAACAAAGCCATCCAGCTCATTTCAGTAGCAGGAGGATCTAGCCAAAAAGAAGTGTATTCTGCTTCAAAAGCGGCTTTGTTGACGATTGGAAAGACTGGATTGACGGATTCAAAGTATCTGTCGATTAAAAGAGAGCATTGGTCACGTTGAGGAATGGATTCCAAGACTTTCATGTAACTTGGACCTGATTGAAGGGTGGAAAAGAAGGAATTGTTGGAGAAGCAGCCACCAGTTGATGAATTTGCTGGATTTTGAACAGATCCAAATTGTTTATTTTTGTCAATAAAACTGGAATTAGAATTAGAATTAGAATTGAAATTTAAAGCTTCGATTTTGAGTTTTTCAAGAGTATGAGCGACGTCATCGACTTCAGAAAGAATAGAACCCCAATGAGTGTCACCATGATAAACAGCTTTTCCAGAAGTGTCGAGTTTGAGCATTCCTAAAGATTGACGGAGAGAAATGACGAGATCATCGTTTGGAGTAGGAGGAGAAGGAAGTTGAAGCGAAGTTTTGGGTTGGTTTTGAGGTTTTGAAGAAGTTGAGTTTGTTTTGATCAAAGAAACCAGCGTTTGTTCCATGGATTCTAAACGGTTTTGGAGTTCTTTAGTGTTGGAATCAATGTTGATTGACGGAGTTGGAGTTGGCGTCAGCGAATAAATACAATCGTTTTGAATATTACGTTTGATACAATTGGAACAAGGTTGATTACGGTCGCATTTAAGTTTGCGACGACGACAAAAGGCGCAGTTGACGGGGTTTCTACGACGAGACTGTTTTTTACAAACGTTGGAAATCATTTTTGAGTTTTTGTGATTTCAAGTGGCGATGAGATGTGAAAGTTGTCGAGTTGGTGGTTATATAATAAAATAAAAATAAAAAGAGCATGTGAAAGTCATGTGATTAGACTAAACTGATTCAATTAAACTACTTACTTATAGAATCAAGAAGTTCTTTTGCTTCATTGATCTTTTGAGCCAAATACGGCGAGCCACCTTTGTCAGGATGGTTTTGGACCATGACGCGACGATGAAACGTGCGGATATTGCGTTTGTTTAACGGAGCATCGGTGGTGATTCCCAGAATGTCCATGGCTTCTGCGACGGTCATTTTAGAATCGAAACCGCCATGGTAGAAAGATTTAGAAGATGAAGAGGGGTTTGGCGGATGGTCGTAGAAGGATTCTGGAGGCATAGCTTTGAGTCTGGCGTAGGCTCTCCAGGCTGCTCTAGCAGAAATAAAAGCAAAGCCGCCAACGAAGCTAGCAACGATTGGCCAAACCTGAAAAGTTAATTTTTAGTTTTAATTGTAGATGAAAGAACATACCATTATGATTCAAGTTCTAGTTCTAGTTGATGGTAATAGAAGTTGAAAAAAAAAAAAAAAAGAAATAGAAAACACCACCACGAATCGAACCCAAACCAGACAATCAGTCATAAGGTCTAAGTCTTAACTAATGACATGACACTGGATGTAACACTCACTTGCCCCTGATTCAGCCTCACTCGTTTTATGTATTTTTCTTTTTTTACGCCACAGCAACATTTTTTTTATTTTTTTATTTTTTTTGTTTTTTTTGTTTTTTTTATTTTTTTTATTATTTCCTAAAACCACGAAATTTGAAATGACACGCAGAGACCCGGCGCCTTTGTACAAACTGATTGTTCTTGGAGACGGCGGAGTTGGAAAAACAGCCTTGACGATTCAAGTAAGTTTTTATTTCTATTATAATCAACAAACATTCATTAACAAGAAGAAAAAAAAAAGCTTTGTTTAAACCATTTTGTTGAAACTTATGATCCAACTATTGAAGATTCGTATCGCAAAAAAGTGGTTTTAGACGGCGAACCTTCTATGCTAGAAGTTTTAGACACTGCTGGTCAAGAAGAATACACTGCGTTAAGAGACCAGTGGATTCGTGAAGGTGAAGGCTTTATTCTTGTTTACAGCATCACTTCCAGAAGCTCTTTTACGCGCATTCGTGCCTTTTATAACCAAATCCAGCGTGCTAAAGAAGATGCTACAGACCCGTTTTCGGTCGTGATTGTCGGCAACAAGTCTGATCGTGGTGTTGATGAACGTGAAGTTTCGACACAAGAAGGTGAAGCTTTGGCTCATGAGTTGGGAAATGTGCCGTTTTTTGAATCGTCGGCAAAGTTTAACATCAACATTGAAACCTCGTTTTTGACTTGTGCCACGCAATGTAAACGAATCAGAGACTTGTCTCAATCGCAGCTTTTTAATGAAAACAACAACAATAATAACAATAATAATACTAATAGTAATAATAATAATACCCAAGCACCAACTCAACAACAACAACAACAACAACCAATTCAACCTCCAACTCAGCAACAACAACAACCTCCAACTCAGCAACAACAACAACAACAACAACCTCGCCGCTCGTCTAAATCGACACCATCTCAAAAAATTAAAAAATCAAAAAAAGACAAAAAGTGTCTAATCATGTAATTCTTTTATTTTTATTCATTTTATAGCTTTAATTACATATAATCCTTCTTATTTGCGGTTCTCACAAACCCTCTCAACTTCCATTCCATGTCTGCATCTTTATTATCAACGGTACCCAATTTGAGCTCGTACAACCGCATCTCAAACCTGGGTCCAACTTCTGCAAGTTCAACATTTCCATCTCGAGTCTTGACGTACACATGTTGACGCACACTGATGAAATCTCCTCGATTGGCAAACGTAATCACTCGCGAACTGTCCTTCTTCACGCCTGGCGGAAACATGTGTTTCAACACCGAAACCACTCGTTTTCCCAACGGCGTGCTGAAGTTGTCGAATATCAAGTGTGGGTATGCTTCTGACTGCGTTCCTCCACCTCCTGGAAGATCATGTCGAAGTACAACGTTGTGTAATGAAAACGACGCTGTTGGCCCGTATGGAAAATGCGACACCGTCAACGCAGTTGGAACACCTCGATGTTCATGAACAATCACGAGATCTGTAGTTGATGATGCCTGACAGGCTCCTACTAAATTAGGAAGAATGGTATTACCACGATTGAATTTCACGCCTGTTGGAAACAACAACTTCATTTCTTTGGCAAACTGTAACAATTTGGCACTAGGATCTCGACTAGTCGTCACAACAACTTTAGGATCTGCAATCCCACTCAACGCACTGTATTCATCATCAATCTCTTTATTCTCATCGTCAATGCTTTCATCATATTTGAAATCGCTGCGAAGTTTGGTATCTTCTGAAAGTTCCTTATTTAATGGTTTTCCTGCTGCCAAAGCTGCTCGCAGTTGTTGCCGTTTAAGTGCAAGTTGAGCTTCTTGCAGTTGTAAACTCTTTTTATAAAGAAATTCCCGTCGTTCGCGAGCTTGTCTTCGAATCATTTTTTTTTTTTTTAAAAAAAAATTTATTATTTTTATTTTGAAAAATAAAATTTTGATTTAAAAAAAATAAAATAAAAAAAAAAAAAAACTAAAATTAAAATTTTGTTAAACCGGGTAACTTTCATTATTTTTTTTTATTGCCACCGAAATCAATTCTTTTTTCTTTCTTTTTTCCAACCATTTCAATCAATTCTTTTCAATTCTTTTCATCACTTAAATGTAATCATTCAAATCATTCACTCAATCATCTCTAAACCTTGAAAATGAACCCTGAAACTTCCGGCTTGGATCAAAATGCCCTTCCATTAGTATCGGCCGAAGACTACGCCTACGACAACTATTCCAGTGATGATGATTCTCTATCTCTTGTTTCTGATTCCGCACACAACCACGACCATTATTTTGACATCAACCAGGTCTCTCTACAGGATTTGGAAGGTCCTCGCAACAATTCTGCTGCCTGCGCTTACTGTGGCATTGATTCGCCTTCTTGCATTGTCAAATGCGAAACTTGTAACAAGTGGTTTTGCAACTCTCGCGATTCCTCTTCTTCTTCTCACATTATTAACCATTTGGTCAGATCCCGTCACAAATCCGTCTCACTTCATAAAGACTCGGAACTAGGCGAAACTACTTTAGAATGCTACAATTGCGGCAACAAGAATGTCTTTGTCCTAGGCTTCATTTCTGCTAAAGCTGAATCCGTTATTGTCATTCTGTGTAGATATCCCTGTGCAAATACTCCCGTTAATAAAGACATGAACTGGGACTCTTCAAAATGGGATCCTTTGATTGTCGACCGCTCTTTTTCTTCTTGGCTGATTCAAACTCCTTCTCCCCAAGAAATCTCTAAAGCCCGAAAAATTACCCCCTCGGAAATGACCAAGCTTGAAGAACTTTGGAGAGACACTCCACTCGCTACCATTAATGATTTGGATAAACCTGATTTAGAAGAATCCATTCCTCATGTCGCTCTACGTTATGAAGACGGTTACGAATATCAACGCTGCTTTGGCCCTTTGGTCATGTATGAAGCTGAATATAGTCGTAAACAAAAGGAATCTCAAACTCAAAACAACATTTCTGTCACTTGGGACATGGGTTTAAGTCGTCGCCATCTTGTTTCTTTCTTTTTACAAAATGCTGAAACCTCAGGAATTCGTGTTATGGTTGGTGACGAAATGGAAATTTCTTATGAAGGCCCTGCTAATCCTAAACCTGCCATCATTGGCGCTGTTCAAAACACTGTCCCTGGAAAAACTATTAGATGGAAGGCTATTGGCTACGTTATTAAAATTCCCGATTCTAGATCAGAAGAAACCACTTTGGAACTACAAGTCGGTGCTTCTCCTCCCGTTGGCGTCACATCAGGTTTCACAATCAACTTTCTTTGGTCTGGCGTCACTTTTGAACGTATCCAAAAGTCTTTAAAAGAATTTGCTACTGAAGAAACTTCGGTTTCTGGTTACTTGTATCATAAACTCCTTGGCCATGAAGTCAAAAACATTGTATTCAACACTTGTCCACCCGCTGATTTCAGCGTTCCTGGAATCTCTGAACTCAATCCTTCTCAGATGGAAGCCGTCACTTCGGTTTTGAAACACCCTCTTTCTCTTATTCAAGGCCCGCCAGGTACCGGTAAAACTGTTGTTTCTACTACAATTGTTTATCACATTTATAAACAAACCAATGAATCCGTATTGGTTTGTGCTCCTTCCAACGTTGCTGCTGACCAATTAGCTGACAGACTTTCGCGTACTGGCATGAATATCATTCGTTTGGTTGCCAAGTCTCGTGAATCCATTCTTAGCGATACTGCCGTCAAAGGCATCACATTGGGCGACATTATGATGAGTTCTGATGATACACCTGAAGAACTCAAAAAGTTGCAGCAACTGAAGAACGATGTCGGCGAACTTTCTGCGCGTGATCGAACCAGATATTTTAAACTTTTGCGTAAAACAGAGCTTGAAATTTTGCAACGTGCTGATGTTGTTGTTTGTACATGTTCTGCAGCTGGCGATCCTCGTCTTAAAAAGTTGCGGTTTAGAACTGTTTTGATTGACGAATCTACTCAAGCCACTGAACCCGAATGTTTGATTCCTATTGTTCATGGATGTAAACAACTTGTTCTTGTTGGCGATCATCAGCAATTGGGTCCTGTAGTTGGTTGCAAAGCTGCTGCCAATGCTGGTTTATCAAAATCTCTTTTTGAACGTCTCATTAGTCTTGGACACCGTCCCATTCGGTTGACTGTGCAGTACCGTATGCATCCTTGTTTGTCTGATTTCCCAAGTAACATGTTTTATGATGGAAGTTTGCAAAACGGTATTACTCAACAAGCCCGTATGCGGCCAGAAATGGATTTCCCGTGGCCCATTCCTGAAACTCCAATGATGTTTTGGAGTATTTTGGGTCAAGAAGAGATTTCTTCATCAGGTACTTCTTATTTGAATAGATCTGAAGCGTCCAATTGTGAACGTGTTGTTACCCGTTTGTTTCAAGCTGGCGTTGAGCCTAGTCAAATTGGTATTATTACGCCTTATGAAGGTCAACGTACTTATTTGAACCAACATATGGTTATGGCAGGAACAATGGATCACGAACTATATCGAAAAGTTGAAATTGAATCTGTTGACGCTTTCCAAGGCCGTGAAAAAGATTACATTATTGTATCATGTGTTCGATCCAATGAACATCAAGGCATTGGATTTTTGTCAGACTACCGACGTCTCAATGTTGCACTTACGCGTGCTAAGTATGGGCTGGTACTTTTGGGAAATCCTAGAGTGTTGTCAAAGAACTTGCTTTGGTTACATTTGCTTACACATTTCCGTGAAAAGGGATGTCTTGTTGAAGGTGTGATTAATCAACTCAGACCGTCTGCTATTCAATTGTCTAAGCCCAGGCAACTAAGAAAAAATGCAGAGGTGACAAATGTTAACAACAACAACAACAATAATAATAATAATAATAATAA
>JAJLVH010000219.1:0-13077 GCA_030570155.1 Magnusiomyces magnusii
ACACAAGCTATAAATGCGTCCAATTCTCTATTTTTCAATTTATCAATTTATCAATTTTTTAGTAATTCAATTCATCAATTCTACTCAAAATGTCTGTTCCTCATCTTCATCCTTTCCACCACACCTTCTGCAAACCGGCTCTACAATCAATGCCGTTTGAAATCTTGTCTCAAATCCTCCAAAATGTCATTCTAGACGAATGTGACGGAAACCCTGCAAACTACTACTCAACCGTCTCCCATTTCAGCGATCTGGTCGCCTCAAACCTCGCATTTTACAACACTGGAACTCCAATTCTCTACCGTCATGTTGCATTTGCTCATCCCCATGCCTTTCTTCGCTTTCTAAACTCCATTGAAAAAACCGGTTTCGGTTCTTATACTAGAACTCTTGACTTTTCTGGCTTCACGTCGTCAATAGGTCTAGGCCAATCTTGTCAACCAAATCAAGATACTCAATTGCTCACTTCTCGCACCCTCTTTCGCTGTCTCGAATTGTGTCCTAATCTCAATGAATTTCTGGCTTCCGAAAATGTTGAACAAGATATCGACATTAATGTGTTGGAAAAACTGTATTCCTCTCCATATCTCCAAGCTCTGGACTTTTGTGGAGCTACTCATTCTTCATTTGTTGAAGCTGTTGCACAATCTTGTGGGTTTTTCAAAAATGAAAATGGCGAATATATCCGTACCCAAGATCCTGAAGCTCTTGAACATTATTCAAAACCTCTTTTAAATCTTACTCGTTTATCCCTGCATGGATGTTCCACTCTTCCTTCAAATGTCATCAAAGCTCTTATTCAACGTCTACCAAACTTATCTAGACTTGACTTGACCCATACGCAAATCACTTCTGATTGCTTGCATTCTATTTCAATTTCTGCCCAACTCACTCATTTGTCCATTTCCAAATGTGCTCTTTTATCTTCTGAAGAAACTGTCCAATTCTTTATTTTCCATCCAGCTGCCCGTCATTTAAAATGGCTCAACATGTTGTATGAAGGCACTCGTCCTTCTCCATTTTCTCCTCAAGCTGTTGACCTCATTTTAAAATCATTACCGCCTTTAGAATACCTTAGTCTTCACGGATTACCTGTTGTGAATCTTGATCCTTTGGTCAATATGAATTTGACTTCTCTTTCACTTGGTTATGCAAACATTCCTCTTGACATTTTGCGGAAATTGTTTGCTCAGCTTTCGCAACTGGAGTATGTGGATTTAACAGGTAACCCAAACATCAACATTTGGACAGTTCAAGATACCACTCTTTTGAACTCAAATACCAATATCCGAATGTTTGAATTCAACCGAGATTTGCTGGCAAAACTTGAAGGCATTGCCATTCCCGGATTCAAGGTTGCACTTGGCCAGGGCCGTCGTGGCTGGATATTTAGAGGCGATCGGGTTCCTACTAACAAGTCACTCAATTCCAGCACATATACCGGGCCCTCTGTGTTGTCAGGAAAGATGCATGAGCTGACTGTGACGTCTCCACAACTGCGACCTAGCCAAGGATTTACGTTTTCTGCTTATGCCAAAACCGCAAAAGCTAATAAAAAAGTCGCATTGTCTCCACAACCGTCGCCGGAGACTCGGCCAGTGACGGTGTTGGGCATGGATATGGGATCGCCTGCTTGGAGAAATGCAAGCCGGAAAATGAATACTTGTTTTATTGGAATTGGAGGCAATATGACGGATGATGCTGTCAAAGAGCGTGGGATTTACTTGTATTATGGATATCGAAAATGATTTTTCTTTTTTTTAATTTTTAATTAAAATACAAAATAAACTTTTTAAAATAAACAAAATTAATTAGCAACAGGAACCGAAGTTTCGTTTTCGTATTCAACTTCAATATGACCTCTTTTTGATTTCTTTGATTTAAGGGTTTTCTTTTTCTTTTTGGTATCAAGTTTGGATTTAGCTTTTCGTTTTTTACTAGAAACGTCATCTTCATCACTTTCATCGTCTTCACTATCACTGCTGATATCGCTATCACTGCTAGCTTGTTCTTCTTCACTTGAACCTAACCATTTTTCAAGATCTTCTAAATCAACAGCTTCTTCTTCGTCATCATCTTCAACATATTCCAATTCTCCATTATCATCTTCCTCTTCTTCCTCTTCATACTCTTCTTCATCTTCATCTTCCTCTTCTTGTTCTTGTGATCCCTTCATGTTATCCATAACCTTTTGCCAAACCTTTTCGTCAACATTCAAAGGTTGAGCACCGTAGGCTCCACTCTTTAATCGATCAAGCAACTCTTTCTCAATAGCCTTTTCGATTTTAGCAGCCGCCAACGCTTTTCGTTCTCTAATCTTTTCTCGTCGCTTGACTTTGGGCGCAATAGCAACAGTAGTGGTTTCAATGTCGCCTTGCTGTTTGGCCAATGCAAGTCGCCGTTCTGCTAATTGAACTTGCGTCAATCTCGTCAATCTCTGTTTACATTTGTGTTTCAAAAACTCTGGCCAATATAACAGGTTTTTATCAATTTGTTCTAAAGCCTTGCTGTACCGTTTACTCAACTTGACCCGTTCCCACCATTTCTTGGGCGTATGAACTCGTTCAGCTGTCTTCATGTACAAATAAAGCCTGCCTTTGATGTTTCTGACTGTGGCATATCTAGCATTTGCTAATGGACATGATTCTTTAGAACAAATACCACTAACGTTGTATTCATTGCGACAAAACTTTTGTGCCTTGTCCGTGCTCAACTTGAATGAACAAAACTGTTCGTCAAGAATTTTCCAAATCACGTCGTCAGACATTTTTTTTTTTAAAAATATTTTAAATTTTTTTATTGGTATCAAAATTGAAAATTAAATTTTTTTAAATGGTCAAAAAAAACCTTGATTTAAAAAAACTTTTCAGTTACCCTGACAAGACGGCTGACTTGTTACAACAGTGTAACTTGTGACATTTAATGTATTATCATATCAGATTAAGAGTTGGTTTACAATTAAAATATAATTAAAAAATAAAATAAATAAGACATTAATGCAAAGATAAAACCTAATTAAACAAAAAAAAAAAAAAAAGCAATCAGACTTTAGAAATCGAATCTACAACAGGTTCGATTTGTGGGGTTCCAGGATTTTTATTTGCTTGAGCAATTGCAATTTGCTCACCATCCAAATCGTAAACGACATACGCAGATTTCAAAAAAGAAGCGCCCAGAATCGTAATATTTCCAACAACAACGTTGTTTTGAATACCAAGCACAGCCAGGTTTGATTTCTCATTGTTTGGATAGAAACTGTAGACTGGATTTGGCGAAGGATTGATTATGTCGCGAGCTTTGATAGTGATGTTGGAGCCTGAAAAGTTGAAACTCATTTCTTTATCTCCGTGCTGGTCAATATCAAAAATCGGACCGCCGTAAACACTCGTTTGAGAATCGTCAGCACTCAAGTAAGTTACTATATCTTGATATGCTGCTGGTGGAAGATACGTTAATGTTGTGCCAGTATCAAGAGGCGCAGCATCATCAATATCGACAGTTTCAGAACCTATTTGAATGGAAGATAAAGTAATTGCTAAATATTTTCTAGTTTTGCCGGGCAAATCTTTTCTTGGAAGAATATGCAAATCGCCAGTATATTTCGAGCGATCAATACCTCCAAATAATAAATAACCATCAGAGTTACCGCTTTTTCCTAACGATAATGAATAAAGGTTACGAGCAATGAGTCCAGAACTCTTCAACGTTTCACCCACATTCGACTTTCCTTGATCGGAATAACCCAACCCCAAAATGCCTGATATCCCGTCCAGCAGGGTTCCAAACTGTTGAGCATTGTAAGCAATGCCAAAAGGAGAAGAAGTAATGGTGAGTCCAGCAACATTAAGTTCAGTAGTTGCCCATAAATAATCGATGCCACCTGTGGCATATTTAATAACACCAGACTCTCCGGTCAAGTTCATTGCATGATCATTACCATAATCATAAGGAGTGTTTGTGATTTGTGGATTGGCGCTGATCCACATGTGAGAAGAACCAGTGTCGATAGCAAAATTGTAAATATGAAGAGGATTGCCAATTCCAAGTTGCATACTGTAGTACGCTACATTATTATAAAGTCCGGCTTGCACAGCACGGGCGTCTCGTTTAGACAAATCGTTTTGGATGTAAGCATGAGGTTCAGTGTGTTGGTGTATTGGAAAGGTGATTACATTATTTGGATGAGCATGAGAAAAAGAAGTGAAAATGAGAGAAACGAAAAAAAGCGAATGAAAGTTCATGGGTTTTTTTTTAATGAAAGATTGAGTTTAAAGAAAGTTTGAAAGTTGGAGCTAAATATGTGTTTATATATTGACAGTGAATCCACCATGTATTTATAATTAGCTTATTGTCGAATTATTATTTGAATCCATGTTTTGTATTTTTTCTCCAGCAGTGAACTGTGTTTTACGATAAGAAAAGGTTCTCCGTTTCTGCATGAAACGCCAAAATGGAAGACAGTTTCTGTTGAAATTAAACAATTAGATCGAATCAAAACCAATCTAAAGCGCTTGTTTAATTAGGTCTGTCTGTAAACCAGTTAGTTATATTACAACCAGCTGGTTCATGGATGAAATGCTCAGTCGTCCAAACCGCATCAGCTTTTGAGTGTTTCTTTAAATAAATTTTCTTTCAGTTTGAAAAAGCTAAAATATTATTTTTTACCACAAAAAAACGATAAAATAAAAGACAAAATAAAAGTGCACCATGCTATCGCAACTTTTCGCTGGTTCAAAACTGTAGAAAACTCCAGGGTTAGGGCTGTACTTACGTGGCTGCGGCTGTTTTGTTGAGCCGCCTTCGCCGCACAATCACACTATTACAGCGTATGTCATGGCAGAATATGTAACTGCAAAATCGTGAAATGTAACATCGAATTTGCTATATTTGTATGAATTTACATATATATATAAACTATTTGTGAATTAAATAAACAAAAGCATTTATCGGTACTTGTTGATGGAGTCACCAATGAAAGAAGCAATCTTTTGGTCTTGTTGTTCATCAGAAGCTGAAATGTCGGTATCACCAAATCCATTCTTTCTGATGTAATCAACGCCTTGGGTGATGTATTTGTCTTCAGTGCTCATGTTAGAAGAAGAAGAAGAGTTGTTGTTGTTGGAAGAGTTGGAGTTGGAGTTGGAGTTGGAGTTGGAGTTGGAGTTGGAGTTGGAGTTGTTGTTACCAGAGTTGTTACCAGAGTTGTTAGAAGAGTTGCCTCCAAGCTGCTTTTCAATAGCACTGATAGCTTGGCCCTCGAGAGCGTTGGTACCAGCTTGTTGAACAAAGTTATTGACAAGGTTATCCATGATGAAAATGTTGATTAAATAAAGGTTTAAAGGTATGAAATATAGACCTAAAGTGATAGTAAAAAGAAAAAGAAGAAAAAAGGGATTTCAACGGTATTTATACACACGTCTCCAAATCAAGTCAAGGCGGTTTCATAAAAAAAAGGAGCTGGAATTGTGTGAATTTTGGTTACGTAGCCAATATATTGAAACGTGATTTGCTGGTTCGTTTTTGCGTTGGCAAAACCAATTCAGTTAACCAATTCAATTAACTCAATCAAGCCTGTCAACTTTATTCTAGCTTGGCTTTTTGCCAAGACATTCTATTTGCTTTTGTTACATGTTGTGTAATCTACAAGTGTACTTGATAAGCGGTGGATCCGAACCAAAAGTACCCTAACCTTTCATTTTCATTTTACAATTGAAAATTGATGTTTTTTAAACAAAAAAACATTTTGAGCTAGTAGTTTATTATGTTTTAACGAAAAATTATATAAACTACAATTTTAGTCAAGAAATTAAAATTTTGTTGTTTAAAAATTATTGTTATACCCATAAATAGAAAAGCCGTTATAATGTCACGATGGCCGAGTGGTTAAGGCGTTGCCCTGCTATTAGATAGTCAGGCAATGGGTTTTACCTGCGCAGGTTCGAATCCTGTTCGTGACGATTAAATTTTTTGCACATCGTATATTTTTCACATGACTTCGCCGTGACAGTCACGTTTCTACATGCCACCTAGACCATTTTTTTTAAGCCCCGTAATCACCAAAAAGTCTGGCTTTTGACCCCTAAAAAAATTGATTTTGTCTGTCTGACACGCGAAACGAAAAACATGTCTTCAGCTCTTGAACGCAGAATCCGATCGGTGTTTCAGGCACCACGGAAAGGTATTTATAGCTGTTTATTGCATATAATTGATTAGTATTAACGTTTTTTTTTTTCAAGGTGAAACTTATGAGCTTCGTCAGGGCCTTGTGTCGCAATATGCTCACGAAAGGTATGTTTAGTCCATATTGGTTTGGTTTGTATTGACAGCACTAACGGTATCACGCAGAAAAGAAGCAATTGAACGTACTATTTCTGCCATGACGGTTGGCAAAGACGTTTCTGCCTTGTTTCCGGATGTTTTGAAAAACATTGCGACCCATGATCTTGATCAAAAGAAACTTGTTTATTTATACCTCATGAATTATGCCAAAACCCATCCAGAGCTGTGTATTCTTGCCGTCAACACCTTTGTGCAAGACACTGAAGACCATAATCCTTTAGTAAGAGCTCTTGCTATTCGAACCATGGGTTGTATTCGTGTGGATCGTATCGTTGATTATATGGAACTACCCCTTCGCAGAACCCTTAAAGATGATAACCCATATGTCCGCAAAACTGCTGCCATTTGTGTGGCCAAGTTGTTTGATTTAAATCCTGAATTGTGTGTTGAAGAAGGTTTCATTACAGATTTGCAAAAGTTGCTGGATGATAATAATCCAATGGTTGTTGCCAACACAGTCTCTGCTTTGGCTGAAATCCAGGAAGCGGCTCCTGAAACAAACAGTTTTGTTATTACTTCTCAAACTTTGGATAAACTGTTGGTCGCTCTTAATGAATGTACTGAATGGGGTCGCATTGCCATTCTTACGGCTCTTGCAAGTTACCAATCTGTTGATCAACGTGAAGCCGTTCATATTGTTGAACGTGTTATTCCTCAATTCCAACATGTTAACCCTTCAGTTGTTTTGGCTGCAGTTAAAGCTGTTATTGCTCATTTGGATATGCAAACTCCCGAAGTCCGTTCTTCTCTTCTTCGCAAAATGGGACCTCCTTTAGTCACTCTTGTCAGTTCAGCACCTGAAGTTCAATATGTTGCACTTCGAAACATTGAAATCATTCTTCAAAAGTTTCCTTCAATCTTGTCTCGAGATTTGCGAGTGTTTTTTTGCAAGTACAATGATCCACCTTATTTGAAGATGGAAAAGCTTGAGATTTTGGTTCTTATCGCAAATAACCGCAACTACGAGCAGCTTCTTTCTGAACTGCGTGAGTATTCTATGGAAGTTGATATGGATTTTGTTCGTCGTTCTATTAAAGCTATTGGCCAAGTGGCTATCAAGATTGATGAAGCGGCGCCAAAGTGTGTCAATGTTTTACTTGATCTATTAGAAAACAAGGCCAATTATGTTGTTCAAGAAGTTGTTATTGTTATGAAGGATATCCTTAGAAAATACCGAAACTTTGAAGCTGCCATTCCATCTCTTTTACAGTATTTGGATGATCTTGATGAACCAGAAGCACGAGCAGCAATTGTATGGATTTTAGGAGAATATGCTGAAAAGATTGATAATATTGCAGAAGTCGTTCAAACATTTATTTCATCATTTAACGATGAAGCATCTCAAGTTCAATTACAGTTGCTTACAGCATGCGTCAAAGTATATGTCAAAAAACCAGATGTTGGCCAACAATTTATTCAAGCTGTTTTACAATCGGCCACTACACAATCAGACAATGCAGATGTTAGAGACCGTGGTTATATATATTGGAGATTACTTTCTTCGGATACCGCTATTGCTAAAGATGTGATTTTAGCAGAAAAGCCGCCATTGCAATCAACCATTGAACCACTTCCTCAAGGCTTGTTGAACGAATTATTGGGTGAACTTTCTACTCTTGCATCCGTCTATCACAAACCCGTTTCTAGTTTCATGGGGTCCGGAAAGTTTGGCGCTGCAGCTGTTAGAAAGTTGGCAATTGAAGAACAGCAACAGCTTGCTAATGAAGACTTTGCTGCTGCAAATGCGGTAGCTGCGGCATCTGGAAATAAGGAATCTGCTCCGGTTAATAATGAAAACTTGTTGGATTTGGATTTTGGCGACGATTCAAGTTCGACACCACCTGTTCAATCTGCCAATACGTCGGCTAACGATTTGAATGATATTTTGGGAGGAAGTAATACAAGTTCGAGTAATAACGATATCATGGGATTGTTTGGATCTACGAATTCTGGAAGTGTGACTGACGCGTTTTCAGGCTTGAATGTTTCTAATTCCAATTCGACTCAGAACAATGAAAAAAAGACAAATGAAGATTTGTTGAGTTTATTTTAAATTTTTTTTATATTTATTTTATTTAAATCAATAACAATTAATAATACTTTCATTTCTTAATCCAAGGACTATCTTTGTATTTACCATCCGACGCATTTCTGAACGTGGTATAAGCGTTATAAAAACCCCAGCCGGTTACAAAAGCGCCAGCTTGTTTGACACGTTTTTGCCAAAGAGGACCAGCAGGATCATTTTCTTGTTGTTGTTGTTGTCGTTGTTGTTGGTTATGATGATTGGATTCAGTAGAAGCACCAGATTGATTAAAAGAAGGTTTAATTCCATTTTTCGTAGTCACGTTTTTCAAAGAATTGATTGACGAACTGAGTGTAGTTGATGCTTTGGCTTGTTTTCTGAAAATGGCGCCAGACATGAGAACTAACCCGCCAACTATTTCAAATAATGCAGCAGTGGAGTCGCAAAAAAGACAAGGCTCGACTGGTTTTGAGTAAAAGATGGAGTTTGGGTTTGAACTTGAACTGTTTGGATTGGTTGATTGATCAATTGAATCATTGGTTGATTGATTTGTTGATGAGTTTGCAAAATGTGTTGGCAAAGAATTAGAATCGGGTTCAACGACTGAAGAAGTTGTTGGAACTACAGGACCTGAATCTTGCGATTCTGGAGATGGTGGAAAAAAAATACTTAAAATGTTGGATTTCATTTTTTTTTTAGTTTTTTTTAATACTCTTTATTAAATTGAGGTTAGATGAATTGAATAATTGAATAATTGAATAAAAAATTGAATAAAATAGAAAAAAGAATTGAGAAAATTTTCTCATCAGGCAAGAAAAACACGTCAGTGGGTCACGTGCGATCGCCAACTAGCAACCAAAATAGTTTGGAATCAACCAAATTCAAGAAATAAAAAAACTAGATTTTCGACTGTGAAGATTCAAAAACCAAAACTTGCTTCTTGTTGGAAAAGCCATTTTCTTGAACATCAAAAGCGTTCAAAACCGCCTTTAAATTCTCGTCGTCACTAGCTCCAATCCGCCAAACGTGTTTTTGAAGAGGAACACTTTCAAACTGGCCATTGATCATCATTGAAACGATTTCGAGATACGCTTTAGAAATCTGAGCTGGGTCTTTTGTCATCTTTGCAGTCAACCAATATCCAACAATCTTGATGTTTTTGAAAATTGTATGACGAGTCATGACGTTCAAGTCGGATTCAGACAAATTTCCATACGACACAAACGTAGCATTCGCAGACAAAATGTTCAACAGCGAAGACCCATTCTTTCCACTCACGCAGTCGAGTGCCAAAACAATGTTTGGTTGCTTTTGGCCAGTGATTTGGCTCAAATGCTTTTTGAAATTAATATCTTCAACTTGCTTGTCAGAAACAACGGTTGTGGCTCCAAGCCTGGTCAATTCGTTTTTGAGTGATTCGAAATCTTTTCGTTCACGAGCAACATTGATTGTATTCACGTTCCATGCCTTGGCCAACTGAATCACTGCACGTCCAACCGCCGAATTGGCGCCGTTTTGAATCACCCAGTCGCCTGGCTTTAGATCTACAAATGTTTTGAGCATTTCATACGCAGTCACCGGGTTGGCAAACAATGTTGCAGAAACCGCAGGATCAATGTTTGAGTTTTCGGGCTTGGGAAACAAAGAAACTTGACTTGAATCCAGCAACAAATGCGTGCACCAGGTCCCGCTTGACAGTTTGGGAATGACCCAGTCGCCCTGCTTGAACTTGGTCACATTTGTTCCTGTTTTGACGACTTTGAACAATCCTTCAAACCCAACCACGCGAGACGGCGTGGAACTGTAGAATGTCGTTTCAGGAGGTATCACTCCGTAAAGCCCACGAACAGTTAAAGCGTCTGATGGATTCAAAGGCACCGCCAATGCTTGAACCAACACTTGATCGGGTTTTGGGTCTTGAAGCGTAGTTGATCCAATACTGAAGATCATGTTAGAGTTGCTTTTTATTGTTTTTTTTAATTGACTTTTTTCTTTACATACGTGAGAACCTTTTTAGGATCACCGAGCTTTGAAAAAATCACAGCAGAAGCAGTTGTCATTTTGTGTTTCTCTTTCTAATGTTGATGTTGTTGTTGAAGTTGAAGTTGAAATTGAAGTTCAAGTTGAATATAAATAAAAAAAAACAAGGTTTTAAAGCGCATTGCTGTGGGGATTTACTCCACTTTTGTCTTCAAACCTCGGCCTTAAAAAACCAAAAAACACACGCATGAAATGTGATTTTACAATTGACGAGCCCACAAGTCCAGTCGCACCGAATTGCTTTTCGACGTCATGAAAAAAGGCGATTTCTTCAACTCGGCAGGCGCTGGTCGCTCTTCTTCCTTGACCAAACATTTATCAACAAACTCTTTGAATTGCCTCGAAAACGGTGTGTTTTTGGGTAATGTTGGCGGTGCTTCGTAAATGATCTTTTGCAACAAATCAATGATTCCATACGACTGTGCAACACTTTGGCCATGATGATATGTGTTTTGTCCCGACTCTTCGTCTTCTTCATCCCATGGCGAGTGGCCAAGTGCAAGCTCAAGCAATGTTATACCTAATGACCAAACATCACTTCGCACTGTATATCTTCCACCTTGGATTCGTTCAGGCGACATATAAACCGAGGTTCCAACAAACGTTTCTGCCATCGAATTCACCAACTCACTACTAACACCAAAATCACAAAGTTTGATTTGTCCTCGTGAATTCACCAACACATTCGATGGCTTGATATCGCGATGCATGATACGATGACGTGAATACAAATAATCTAAGCCGTCAACAACTGCTTCAGTAATTTTACCAATGATTGGCTCAAGTAACGGTCCACTCTTTTTGGAAATCCTGTCTAATGAACCTTTATCCATATATTCCAAACACATGACCACCACGTTGCCCGAAATATAATGCCCGTAGAACCCGACAATGTAAGGGGAATTCACTTCATGCATGATGACCAACTCATTTTTGATACGGTCCTGAAGCTTAGCTTCAATGGGTATACGTTTACGAGCCATTATACGGTGTCTAGGAATGTATTCCACCATTGCTACCGTACCACCATTACCAGAACCCAAGTCTCTAATCACTTTAAAGTCTGAATCTTTCAACTCGGTGCGGTTATTTTCGGCATTCAGCTTCAAAGTACTCATTCGAGAAATAAGAGATTCAGATTCAGGTTTATATACAATTTCGGTTTGAGAAGTACGACTAGGCGTAATACTTGTAGAAGAAGCGTTGTTTGTAGGTAATGACGGTGAAGAAGAAAAAGGAGAATGAGAAGAAATGGGTTTTGCACAAGGTTGGTTTCTTGAAGAAGAGATTGCAGAAAGATTTAAAGAAGGAGCAGATTGAGAAGCAGGTGAGACATCAGATCCAAGAGAAAGCTTTTTAAAGTTCTTTCTTTTCATAGATTTAGGAAAATTCAAAGTTGGTTGATCATTTTGATTTTGAATAATTGGAGCGGTTTGAATGACAGAAGAAGAAGAAGAAGAAGCTGGTCCAACATTTGAATTGTTTTTTAAAGGCAAGGGAGGCAAATTCAAAGGTTTGGAAATAGAATGATTAGGATCTAAAGTATGATGGATTTGAGTATTGAAGCTTTTAGGTTGAGATTGAGGAGTTGATCTGATTGAACCATGGAAATGAGAACGAGAAGAACCACGAGAGCTTTGATTCAAATAGTGTTGAGAAATGTGATTTTCATTATTGTTGATTGATGGCGGTTTAGACGGTAAAGGAGAATCGAGTCGTGATTGAGAAATTCGAGAAGGTTTGTGCATTTTGAACAAGCTTTGAAGATTTTTGAAATATGGAAATTGAAAAAAAAAAAAAAATGTTAAGAAGAAAAGAATTGTGGGTCAGGGATGAAAGTAGGGATCGGAAAGTGTAATTACAGGATATGTAACAGAATGTAAGTGATGAGTAATAATATGTAATTTATTACTGGTAATAATAAGTAAATAATGACTAATGATTAATAATCATAATTACTAAGCACACATATTTCACTGCCACCGTCACTCAAATCAACGTTTCCATCAAATCAACGCTTTCAACGACCAAAATCACCACAATCTTTCTCATTCTCAAATGTCCGACTCTGATTGGAGATCTTCTCTTAATATCCCTACTAAAGACACTCGGCCTCAAACCGAAGATGTCACCAATACAAAAGGTAATGGTTTCGAAGACTTCTATCTTAAACGCGAACTCTTGATGGGAATCTTTGAGGCTGGTTTTGAAAAACCTTCTCCCATTCAAGAAGAAGCCATTCCAATTGCTCTTGCTGGTAGAGACATTCTTGCCAGAGCCAAAAATGGTACTGGTAAAACCGCTGCTTTTGTCATTCCTGCTCTTCAACAAGTCAATCCGAAATTAGATAAAATTCAAGCTTTGATTCTCGTTCCAACAAGAGAACTCGCTCTTCAAACTTCCCAAGTTTGTAAAACCCTTGGTAAACATCTCGGTGTCAAGGTCATGGCCACCACTGGTGGTACTAACTTAAAAGATGATATTCTTCGTCTCAATGAAACTGTTCACGTCATTGTTGGCACCCCCGGTCGTGTCCTTGATTTTGCTGGTAAAGAAGTCATTGATTTTTCTGAATGTCCAATGTTTATTATGGATGAAGCTGACAAATTGCTCAGTCCCGAATTTACTCCTGTTGTTGAACAACTTTTGGGTTATTTCCCAAGTACACGTCA
>JAJLVH010000220.1:0-13066 GCA_030570155.1 Magnusiomyces magnusii
AGAGTTTAAAGATTTATGATGTTCTGTTGAATTGAAATAATTCAAAGAATTGGTTGAAGTTGAAAGAGCTGATGAGGAAGAAGATTTAGAGCTCAAACTATTCAATGAAACCTGTTCATTGCCTAGTTGTGTAGGAGCAGTTTTGTTGAAAGCAAGACCTGATTCAACAGAGGTAATAGCCGTAGTATTAGCTGATGAAGGGTTTTGCTTTTGAACAATTTGACCATCAACGCGTTGCATGGTGAGCAACACGAGAAAGAGTGCAAACACATTTGCACGGTTCTTTTTGCTGTTAATCTTCATTTTGATAATGAAGTTTTTGTTTGTAAATGAGTGAAAATTGGTTGGTTTTTTTAAATAAAAAATGTGTAATTAATCCAGTTAATTGAAATGTAAAAAAAAGAAATAAAAACGAATGAAAAGAAAAGAATAGAAATATCAAAAGAATAGAAATATCAAAAGAGTGTAAAGTATCTATCAAAGACAAAAGCAGCTCTTTATTGAGAAAAGAATAAGACGAGTAGTCGTAAAGAAAAAAAAAAGTCATGATGAGATGGAATACTCAGTCATTATATATTATTAAAAAATGTATATTAGATGGTGGCAAACCCTTTGAAAAGCGATTGTATATGCATTGATGAAAACATGGAAAAATGTTTAACGAGCAAATGGTCGGTAAGAAAATTAAATCTGAAATGGATATGAAGTTTCAAAAAGTGAAATAAAATAAATTCATAGAATTAACCGAAAGAAAACATATATTAACAAGATGCGATATATAATTATTAATCTTTAGTAGTGGCGCTTAAAACCCGGTACAATAGAATATGATGTACCTCAAACATTGCATGAATATGAAAAAAAGATATATTGGAGGTTTACTTGAGTTTCAGCAACAAATATACTGCCAAAAGTTGACATGATTCGAGGGTAGTTATTTTTGTACTAGCAAGCCAAATAAGTGCATTTTTAGAAATGTGTTTGGGATTTTATATATAGATTTTTTTCAAAACTTTTAAAAATACTTTGTAAGAATTTTGTCTACAAGCTATTTGTTGAAATGATTGATTAAAGAGTTGATGTTATTGTCTTGGTTTAGTATTTAGTAAACGAGTTTAGTTATTAACAGATTTGACACATGAAAATGTATACTAAGCGATAGGCTATGGTCATAAATTAAATTCAAGTTAATAAAACATTGAAGTTTGAAGTTAACGAAATTAGTAAATGATTTAAATAAGCGACGATCCTGATTGATTATAATTGATATCATAAATGTAAATGAAATGGGTTGCTGTGATTGGCTATAATTAATGGATATGAAAATGGGAGCCCAGCAATTTGAACAAATTACTGTCTTGGAGATTATTATTGATGAAATCAGCTTCGATACACAAATTCCACCATCCGAAACAAAAAATAAGACACTTTTTTTTGTCAATGAACAAAAAAACACAATGTTTTACTTTGTTTGTCGCAGGTTTCTAGAAGGAGCCCTGCTGCAGACGTGGACATGTCATGATCAGGCATGTTGAGCCTAAATAGCTCTCGTAAAACGGACCAATGCACTGCCACAATCCGCACCCAAAACGCACAATTAGTCATGCTGATATAATCACCACTAAGCAACTACGTGGACCCGCTCCGCCTTGTTTTCCACGTGACGCCGACGTCGCCCCTCGCAGCGCGGCTTGTTTTCTATAAAAGGGCCGCGATTCCCAGCCGGACCCTAGTTTTGGACTCCACCGCAAAACCGTTTTGTTGTTCGAAAAAAACCACCAAAATGCTTTGCTTTCCTCCTGCCTGCCCAACCTCTAACCCTGAAACCATAGTGGATACCGAACCTAAAACCTTTGCTACAGTGCCTGCAGCAGCATCTTCGTCTACTTCGTTAGTCTATTCGAGCCCCGAAATCTCTTTATGGGACTCTGCCTCGTCGCCTGATTCTGTTTTATCTGATCTCATGTTTGATCAACACAACGTTCAACAACAGCAGCAGCAGCAAGTTTCTGTTCAGAAACCTTTGCCTGAACCTATGTTGCTCAATCCTCCAAACATTATGATGTTTCCTGGTAATTCTCAACCAACAAAGTCTCCTTTGTTGACTTCTTCATCTATTTCAAAGACCAGAAAACGTAGCTCGACTACAACTAGTTCTGGTGATGAAGAAGATAAAGAAGAAGAACCGTCAAATGATTATGGTTACAATCACAAAATCACATCTGCTGCCATGAAGGCTCTTGGTTCTGATGGTATTGAACTTGCTAAGCAGTTTGCTAACGGTGCAGTTCCTCTTCCCGCATACACTGACAATGCTACTCCTATCAAAATCTCAACTACGGCCAACTTAAATTCATCGATACCAAACAGCATGAAGCGTAAGAAGGATCCTGCTGATATGGATGACGATGAGCGACTATTGGCTTCAGATAAGGCCAAAAACCTTACTTCTCGTCAACGTCGACAACTTCGAAATAGGGTTTCTGCTCGTCATTTCCGTTTACGCCGAAAGGAATACATTAATCATTTAGAAGCATTGGTGATCAACATGACTTCTAAAATCAACAAAATGAACACGACAAGTGATGATTCTAGACAAAATAACCAGCTTTTGGCTCTTATTGGTGCTCAATATCCTGCTATTCTCCGCCAAGCACAAGTCCAAATCCAAATTACTCCACAAATGGTCCAGGAACCTGTCATGAAGCAACAATGTCCTCATTATTCTGCTTCCATGGCTGCTGCTAACAATGCTACGTCTGTTAACGCTAATGAAGCTTATCCAGTACAACCGCAGTCATTTGTTGCTACTGACTTTTTGGCATCAAACAATGCCAACTCTTCTGCATTATCTTCTTCATTATCATCATTATCGTCTTCCTCGTCTTCTTCTTCTTACCAAGCCATGAACGCTGGCCGTGATATGCTTGCTTGGAACAACAACCAAGACCAAGAAGCACAACGATATCAACAACCAGGAACAACAATGATGGATTCGATTAGAATGAAGCCAAGCATTGTCAATCTTTTACCTTCATTATCATCTAAGCCCATTTCTCCACCACTGACCATTTCCCCAGCTTCTTCGATTTCGTCAGCCACTACACACAGTCAAAAGCCATTCAACGGCCATGGAAACAAGAATGATGGACTTGATCCTTCGTTGTTGAACTATAACTTTCAATGGAATGACGGATATGACCACCACTCTGCATCTATGGATACACACAACACTACAGGATATATTCAACTGCCCAACCAACGAATTTACCGTTCTGTTGTTCCTGATCTTGAAAAGCAGCTTGAAAACATGGAAATTGTGCGTACCAATGTCAAGGATGAAGTCAAGAATGACGAAAGCGACGAAACCGAGAAACCCGTCATTAAGAAGGAAGAACCAGAAGTTGAGCAAACCGTTGAACAGAAACAAGAACAAAAGACGCAACAAGGGGTTAAACAAGAAGCCACCGAAACACGTCGACCTGAAAGCCCGACGTCTCGCGAAAAGGGAAAAGTTGCGTCTCCGGAAATCAAGGAGGAAGAAATTGCATACAACAAGTTGTCGATGGTTACGGCAGAAGCCATTTTCAGAAGATTGGATCTTCAAATGGCGTCGATTCATGTTTGAGATTTTTTATTATTTTTTATTTTATTAGATGTGTATTCAAGTGTAACTTTATGTCTTTAATTGTATTTATTTATGGCCAATCATGTGTTTGCAATGTTTTTAAAAATAGAAAACAAGAAAATGAATTGCGTAGACATAAAAGGAAAAAAAAAAAAAAGAAAAAGATTACGTGGATTGTCAGCGTTTAAACTCATTCGTTGCTTTTGCTGGTTTACAAATCTTGAAAAAGCACCAGATTTAAAAATAAATTTAAAATAAATGTAAAATAAATTTAATAAACTCAATAAATAACAATCAATCTTCTTTGGCATCGACGTATTCTCCTGAACCCACAGAAACATTGCTACTATCGTTGCTATCAGTAATTGCCATTTTACTGCTATTTTCTGCTTCTTGTGCTTCTTCCACCAACTCTTTAGAATCCATTTCATCATTTTTGTCAACATCATCTGCTTCACGCTTTTTGAAAAAATATGGACC
The DNA here is from genome assembly GCA_030570155.1 of Magnusiomyces magnusii. NCBI lineage: Eukaryota > Fungi > Ascomycota > Dipodascomycetes > Dipodascales > Dipodascaceae > Magnusiomyces > Magnusiomyces magnusii. Next base: position 4,109 of record JAJLVH010000220.1, read on the forward strand.
CCTCTTCACTTTATCTTCATCTTCATCTTCATCTTCATCTCCAAGTGAAGCCCCTGCCCATGCAACTGATTCAATATTGTCATCATCTGTAGACTTTATAACCTTTTCGTCATCTAATCCTTTTCCGTTCGGCACTGTACAAGTATTGCTGCTACCATCACCAACACTACCGCTACTACCAAGAGTTCGTCCAGCTCCAAGAAATCTGGTTTCCTCACTTGTTTCAGAACCTTTATCTTGTTGTATTGCTGTAGATTCTGTTGCCATTTTCTTAGTAAACCCCGGCTGAGAACTCCCGTTATTGTTATAGTTATTGGCACGAGCCGCCGCCGCTGCTGCTTGCTGTCGTCGTAGCTCCTTTTCTTTTTCAATCTCAGCTTGCCGTAATTCCTCTTGTTCATGTCGACGCTCTGTAATCTCGCTCCAAATACTATTCATCTTCTCGCCACCAAGTGGTATAGTGCCTCGGCGTCTGTAGAATAACAAATACGCACTTCCCGCAACAGAGTCTTCAGGATTTGCTGGTCGCACTCGACTATCGTCAAAATAGTACCACTTGTTGTCTGCATAATTCTTGACATATGCTGTATAATGACCGCCGTGAAGAGTACCATAATGATTGTCAACTGCAAACAAATCATAAACAATTTTATTACCATTCTCCTCATTACCTTCGGTAAACGCTTTGCCGCCAAATCGAACATTGGCTTTTGTGTTGTTGATACGCTCAGTAATATCAAACCCTTCAATAGGAAATTCAACTGTAGTATTGATCTTTTCGCTATGATATCCATAACCCGAAAACCGCTTCAAGTGAATAACAAAAATGTCTGGCGTCTTCCACAACTCAATGGTCTTGGAAGCTCGAACATGTTCTTTACAGTTGCTGCAAAACCACAAATCTTCTTCTCCAAGCACTTCTGTTTTAGAAAACTGGTCAAGACAATGGTCAAGACTAAACTGTTCTTCGCGGCCCTCATTAGCTTCTCGTTCTTTACGAATCTTGGCTGAATTCTCAGGAAGAATACAATCATAAAACTTTTGCGGTGTGAGTTCTTCAGTGCACTGGTTGTAATAGTTTTTAAACATCTTGAGAATCAGTAACCCAGATGGACCAATAATCCAATTGTTATTGGTATCAGATGGATCTCGAGTATAAGCATTATAACTTGCTTTTCGTGCCATCACATCTGGACGCCCATAGTATGTGTTTGAATTGTCCAACTGAATACTTGGCTGTGGTTCTGGCGAGCTAGACTCATCACGATACGCTTCAACATCCAACTCCATACTCTCCTCACTAGAACTATCCATATCATCTTTTGAATCGTTACTTCCAGTTTGAGAATTAAGTTGGTCGTCTGATCTCATTGATAAACTACTAGTAGGACGCGATCCACTATTACCACTAGTACTGTTAATTTCTGCATCGTCATATTCTTCATCATCATTATCGTCAAACTTGATATCGTCAAAATTTCCTTCAGATGGCGAAACAGATTCCAAATCGTTTAATTTGTCAGTCTCCATTTCATTATCACTATCTTTAACTTCATCCCTTTCAACACCATCAGAAGCAAAACCTCTACTGCCACCCAAAAGTCCCGGTTTAGGTTTCTTGTCTTTATAGTCCTTAGACTCTTTCTTTTCACCTTCACCGTTACCTGCTCGATTTTGGATTTGATTTGATTCAACAGCTTCATTTTCACCTTTAGAAAATGCCGGAGATTCAACAGAAGAAGACGATGGCACTGGCGAAGTATTATTCCAAGATTCACGAGATTGATAATCATTGCCGTCATCAGAGTCTTGATTTTGGTTAGAGTTATTTGCATAGTTTCCAGCAAGTGGGTTACTCATAAAATCAGAATATCCTTCACCAACATTTCCAGCACTGTTGGTCTTACCATCAGCCTGTTCTGGATCAGAGGTAGAGCTACTGTCTTCATCAACTGGTTCGTTTGGCGAATCATCAGTTGCATTATATTGATCAGCGTCATCAACAGTATTTGGTGGCTGATAAACGAAATTAGCAGGCCGAGGAGGCGGTGGAGGTGGAGGTTGTACAGGAGCCATGGCTTGCATTTTGGCAAATTGAATTTGATCAAGTCGGTCAAACATCGATACACCAAAATCAGTGGGTGTGCCTGCAAATGGTCTGCTAGCCACAGAAGCATACGTCACAAATGGAAAAAACAATTTAAAAGTATCAAGACCAACTTCCACATGTTTCATAGTTTCAATCAATCCATGAAGCTTGTCAAATTGTGTAAAGTTTAACATTTTTTCCAAAACCTTGAGAATGATTACACGACCATTTGATGCTTCAAAAGGCGTCAATGTAATATAAAATGGCACGTCTGCTGCATTTCCACGCTCAGTATCATTGTCCACAACATAAATGTAAACCGAAACAGGGAAAGCAATTTCGCCACCAAGAGGATTGGGAGAACCATTTTCATTCATTTCGGGAATCAGTTTGTATGGTGGATAATCTAATTCATAAGCATAAATGTCGTCGTTTGATGTAAAGTTTTGCGCTGCTAAACCTTCTCCCACATTCTTGTAAAAAGTATTACGGAATACGTCAACAAAAATCAAATTTTCTTCATCCACATTACAATGCATAGACACATACTTGCGTAAATCAGCCATAGAGCAATTGTAGTCCATTTCAACACCCAATAAAATAGGTTTGCGGTCTTTAGGAAAAACTTTCATGTTTCGGCTAAACACTTGATTGCTGGGAACTGGAAGAGTAAGATCAGTGAATGGATCAAAAGTAACACTTGTAAGACTGCATGATGGACAAACAATTGTAGACTTATACAAACCAGCAAATAAATCGACAATAACTGAATCGTTTCGAAGCAAATGCCGTTTCCAACTTTCTTGAGCAAGTTCAGCTATAGCTTTAATATTATTAGCATCTTCATTTTTAAGTTCCGGTTTTTCTGTCGCTGGCTTTTTCAAAATACGATTCAAATCTTCATGAAGACCGTCTAAAAGAAAAGCCAAAAACTCTTGAGAATCTTGTTGCTGGTATCCGCCAAATGCACTATTATATCGACCAATACTGCTGCGAAATGGTCGACAAGAATAGGATGATCCAGAAGCGTCTAAACCAACAAGATGATCTAAAAGCTCGCCAAACGCTTCCGCAATCTTGCCATCATAACCAATAGGATTGTCACGATTTATTTCATTGTGATAAAATCCAGACGCAAAGTAACTTGCAAGTTCTGGAACATGTGTAAGGCATTGTAATGCTGAATTCATATAACATGTGTTGCCCAAATTGGTAAGACCCATAGTACCCGGATCACAATCAGGAACAGATGGACGGTAATTGTATGTGTTGCTGTATGAATTGTTAAAAGTATTTTGATTGCGAATATTTGGGTATCTAGCTGGTGGTGCAGGAGCAGTTGAAACATCAGGAGTGTCCGAATCACTTTTAGAACTCATTTCTTCTGTCATATCATCATCGCTGCTTGGAGACAAAGGTAATTGAGGACCAATTGACTTTTTATAAGCATTCGAAGCAGGATTTAATGTAGAAACATTAGAAGAAGTTGATTCAGAAAGCCAACTACCAGAAGCATCCTTAACTTCAGTCACAATCAGAATATAATCATCATTTTCAAAAAACCTTCGTATCGACATTCTACCATCACAATCAATAAGCTCGGCATTCAACCTTTTAAATGGAGCTTGAGCCAAAGAGGATTTTGACTTCATGATAGCCAAGCCAGGTGCATCAGATTCAACATTCCAAAACTGAACTTCATCGTTTGTATCCAATCCAAAACCCTTCTTGATAATATCCAAAAGATCATCAACGCTACAAGATTGAGAAACAGAAATTTCTAATGTGTTTTTTTCAATGTGTGGCCGTCGTGAGAACAATTTTGACAAAACCAAAATTGGATAAAAATCAATTGTTGGTTCATCATTGTCGCCCAAAATAATAGTTCTAGGTATTTCAAAACAATTTTTTCCGTCTGGTGCATACCATGCAACAAGATAATTCCAAGCAGTTTTAGAAACAGCATGAAAAACTGCTTGAGGGTCTGGAATAACAATCAATTTTTTGGTTTCTTTATCAATAATATCGGCATTTCCAAATGTTTTAGCAACTGTTGGATCGGAAGATTGATGAAAATGGTTCAACCATTTGGCAGACACAATGTAATAAGTTTCTCCAATTTCGGGATCAGAAGAATCTATTAAACCATCAATTAAGCCAACACGAGCACCATGTGTTTTGTACATTTCTGGAGCACTGAGAGGACCCATTTCAATTGACATATATTCCATATCAGACGTGGGAGTGTGAAGATCGCTTTCAGAAAGACTGTTTGTACGTTCAGATTCGGGTAAGGGAGGCATTCCAGTAGAAGAAATACTAGAATGGTGTAAATGAGGTGATCTAGGTCTATAGCTTGATTCCGAAAGAGACAAATCAGTAGTTGAGTTGTTTTCTGAATTGACAATCAAGCCTGATTGAGCGGGACTTCCTGTTTGGTAGACCAAACCAGAGGTATTATTGGACGCAATAGAGGAATGATTAAACGGGCCTGAATTGGCAGCAGCTGTAGATTCAGGTCTAGGAGAAAAATCCATGGCAGACACAAGACGCTTATTTCCACTAATAATAACAGACTCGGATGGTGTACTAGGCAACAGTTTATGGGCCACAATATTGTTAGGATTAGTGTCAATTTCTTCGTCTTCCTGGTTTTTTGAATCTCCAGAATTGCTAGAAACAACAGACAGCTTGTTAAGATCGGAATCTAGTCTCTTTACAAACGGGTTGCTTTTAACAGAAACATCAGAGTATGTAGAAGTAGTAGACTCGGCAGCAGATGAAGCAGAATTTCCTGAACTGCTGCTAGAAGAGTTTTTAAAATCAATTCCGGCCTCAGTGGCACAAGTCTGTGTTTTTTCAAACTGAGATTCGTTCAACATTTGGCTCAAGCGAGACGAGTTTGGAGATGATCCTGAGCTACTGTTACTAGAAGGACGTTGTTGCGAATCAGATGGAGGATTCGCGGTAGGTGAATCATTAGTAACTTCGCTAGACATGGAAGTGGTCAGACCTTGCTGATTAGACAAATCTAAAGCCAAATCATGAGAATTGTTGCTAGCTGGGGTATCTGGGTTTTCGCTAGACGCAAAAGGATTTAACTGTGACATTTGCAAAAGTAGTTGACAAATGGACTCATTACCTTTTGTCGGGTATCTAAATTATAGGTATAATGAACTGAAGAATCTCAATAACTGGTTCAGTCCTCCTGAAAAAATACAATGAAATCCTTGACGATGTGTGAATATTTGAGTTTGAGATTTTTGGCGTGTGTGGATTCAATGTTTTGGGAACGATGGCAAAATGCGTTTAAAGTGGAGTATTTTTGTTGGCACGGCGGTGCATATATTACATGTGAAAGTAACGTGATAATTGTTTACATACATCCATATTTATTTAAATAACACCATTGAAATTTGGCTCACCAAAAAATTCAAAATCTACAATGTACTTTTTTCTCCATCGTTTGCAATTAACAAAACCTCAAAAAACTTTACCAGAACTGAGCTGTTTCGAATAGAAACCAGGATTTTTAGCGCGGTTTAGACAAATGAAATATTTTTATCTTTATATCTTTCGTACTCGATATTTGATAATTACTAGCTTTTTTTTTATCAAAACCAGGCATCAACCATAATGAAGCTAAATGTAATATAGATCTCTTAATTATTAAGATTGGTAATAACCCCGTTAATAACATACAGTACAAATTATTAGGTCCAATTACACTTTATTCAAACTTTAATTTTTTGATTGAGGCTTTGTTGCAAAACCAGTATTGTCTCCTGACTAGAATATTAAGCCTCAAGGTCTATAAGTAACAGATTTAGGAGGTTGGACAAAACGAGTGATAAAAAGGCTTATAGCTGGTGATGACCAAACTGCCATGGTTTACTAACTACACTAAAAACTTTACTTGAGTCATTAAACGAGATATGAAATAACGGTTGAAGAAAGATGTGTCGATAAGCTTTATTATAAATATACCAATTAGTTCTGTTTGAATATCGGATTTTTTTCTTTTTGTTTTTCTAAAAATACCGAAAAAATTTACATTAATCCATCCTTTAAAAACATTAAAAAAAATGTCGAAATTTAAAGCTCATTTCAAAGGAATATCAATGGCAGACGCCAAAAAGGCAAAAAAAGAAAATAAAAAAGACGAAAAGAAAAAAGATGAAAAGAAAAAAAAAAGAAAAGAAACCTGACAAGCCAGCTACTACATCGAAAAGCATTTTAGGAAGCATTGTTTTTCTTATTGGAGTTTACTTTACTGCTCGTTTCAAAGGATATGCTACTGCATCTAATAACGTACATGTTAATGATTTGATGGCAAACCGTGTTTGTGTCGGAAACAATAGAAATTATGTAAGTATGTGAATTGGTTGTATATTGACTATTTTTTATTAACAATCCATTTAGGCATGCGAAAACTACACTCCTAAACAAGTCAGCGCAACAGGATTAGAAAAGTACATTTTTGTTGGCGCTATTATTACTGTATTTTTTGTCATCGTTATTGGTTCTTGTGAAAGTTTACGAACGTTCAACTCATTTCAAGCCTTTGAATTTCTATTCAAAACTGGTACTGATATGTGGGTTCAAACCTGTAAAAAGGTTGCTGAAGCTGAAAAAGAAAAAGAAAAAGAAAAGAAAAAGAAAAAAGAAAAGAACTATATGTATTTTAAATAATTTGCTTATAACAAACTAAACATTGCTGATTGGTTAAAATCCAACATATATTTACAATTTCTTCTGTACAAAAAAATGTATGTAGACGAATCAGTCTTGTCATGACTCATTTTTGTACAATTATAATTGGCTGAATGATTGGGTCATTTAGGCTTTAGTGAAACTGATCTTTGTAACCATCATTGCCTCCGTCACATTACCACAACTTTTTCTAAATACTACTGTTGGTTGATAACAGTTTATATTTACCTTTATTTTGGAATTTATGTCTTCATTCACGTCACTGCATTATGACTGTCACCAGTCGCTATGCCACTACCTCGAGATTTCGGATATCATCAACCTTTCTCATACCTGTCAATCTCTACGCAATGTATACGCCGACGAGTCATGGCGATACTGTTATGTTGGAGGAATAAATGCCAGAAACATTGATATCGATGGACACAAGTTTTGGTTTCAGTGCGATGATGTGTCCGATACTCCTCACAAAATACCAGCATATTATAAAAAGCCATATAAATATTCAACAATGTCCAAATACGCTCGTCTTTTTCCTTTTGAAGCTTTAGTAAAACCACAACGGTTTTTCAACTGGGTGAACCGTGATCGGATCTTTCGAGTTTATATACACCGAACGTTTGTTACTAGAGAAATCAATTATATGGTAGAAAATACGCCAGAAATTGCAGCCGTAGTTCGTGATAAGCATATATACCCGCGTCTTAAACAAGTAATCACTTCGAGTCCGAGTTTTGTAACATTACTTAATCCTGACGCCTCTCAAAATGAGTTTGAAGTTGATGGTGGATATGATAACGATTACTTGGCCGAATCGATTCAAAGAATTCTTGACACTGTAGTTCAGCCACTCAACAGTTGGCTGACATGCGAACTTGAAAATTGCGTTTGTGAATTACAAAACACTCTGTTGACATTGAATAGTTTCAAAAACGGATACGCAAACAATTTGGTTAAGCTCAGAATATTTCAAGGATTGGAAGATGGCACTAATGGTATTCCAGACTTGGATTACTATTTTCCCAATTTGACTCATATTTGGTTTCATCTTACTTCACAAAATGTTTTTTTGGCGTACTGGAAGTTGATTAACAATTCGCCCAATTTGAAAAAGTTGGAACTTAGACCTTGTTATTATCGTGATGAAGATATTTTGTTTTTTCCTACATTTTTAAACACAATAAACAAGATATCCAAGCCGCCAAAAGAGTTGGTTCTCATTCTTGATTTTATGAGCCCGCAAAGAGATTACCCCAGCTTGGTTGAATGGTCCAATGAAAATGGTTGCTTGGTATTGGATAAGCTAACCCATGTTTGGGATAGAGGATATAGACGATTTCCTTTTGAACAGTTCGGAAGGTATTTTAGGTTTACAAACGCACATTCGTTAAGTGTGGCATGGTTTTATTCATTTGATCAATTCAAGCAAGCGTTTACAAATTTAAAAACTTTGGATATAAAGCTTACTTCTGAGTCATTAAGTAAGTCCAATTTTTTTCATTTTCAAAATTCCCTGGAATCATTAAACGCTATTGAATCTGTAACGATAATGTTTCCACAAAACGATTGCGAAAATGTTGACAAACTTGAATATTCCCCGATCACTGCCTCAATTTTGAATTCATTGGCCGATTCTGAGTATCCGCGACCGATAGATATGGACGCGGTGTACGTGGAACCAAAATACCTTGATCATTTTGACAACAGTAACCCTGAGTTACAAAGACAAGCCACTTGCGTAGCGCACGTATTGCTTGATTCTATTCAAAACTACAAGGATTGCAATACATCATTGATTACCTACAAATTTTACAAGAGCGTTGTTGATATGTATAAATCTAAAGAAAAGGCTCAATGCAAACAAAAACTGGTTGGATTAATAACAAAGGCTATATTAAAATATAAATCGGATCCGTTGTTTAATTACTTGAACCGGCTTTTGGAAATCATGACGCATGACCCTGATGCAGCCAACAAAGTTTTATCTGGAGATTCTGAGTACATGAATAAGTTATGTGAAGATGTGAATTTAAAAGAGCTTGATGAACTTGAAATTGAAACAATCAATGATACCAAAAACATGTTTTTTCAAAAAGATTTGGCATCCAAACCCAAAAGTTTTTATGGAAATAATCATCACAAAGTGGATTCCGCGA
>JAJLVH010000221.1:0-12222 GCA_030570155.1 Magnusiomyces magnusii
CAAAACCAATCAATTCTCAGTCAAGAAAATAAAAATAGACGTCATCAACACACGTGATATTGGTCACATGTACGAAACCTAGAAAGTGGCTGTGAAAAAAAACGCGTGTTTTGCAAAACCCCCGCGCCACAGACAATTTTTTCTATAAAGTACCGGAGTTTTGACCCATGCGCGGAGGGTTTGAGTGACACGTTATAAACAAACGGTCTCATCAGTTACGCCGCTACAAGTCGCGAAACCTACTCCGACTGCTTTTTTTTATCAGCATCGTCATCAAAAACCGAACAAAGACTCCGTTTTCTGGCTTCCAGGCGATTGTTATCGATACTTTTGTTCATTTGTTATTTAGAAACAGACACGATAGAAACATATATTCATACCTAGATACTGTTTTGGCTTCCATTAGGACCAACTCCAACCCATTATGTCTAATAGCGTACACTCCATAGTGCAAACTTCGCAATATGACTTGCCGAAGGCTCCATGTGCTACTGCCGATTCTACGACCTCTGTGTCTAACAGCACATCTGAACCGTCTGGCGGAACTCAAGAAATTTCCATGTATGACAATCCGCCGGCACCTCGTCGAATCCATAACTTGTCGTCATCGTCATCACGTCCTCCGTCGGTTTCATCATTAATCTCAGCACCATCTTCAAGTGAACCGACTGGTCAAAGACTTCTTTATACTCGAGATTCTTCATATCAGCCATTTAATGATATTCGTTCTGGGTCTAATACTTCTACTGGCGCCACTACTAGTTCTGTTTCTCCGGCTGCTGCCACAAATACCAATAATACCAGTGCTTCTCCACTGCCAATGATAGAGCATCAAAAGTTGACCCTTCCACGGCTTCGACAAGCTGTTTCAAGTACTAGATCTACCCAACCACAAACATCTACAGAAGTAGAACAACAACCTCCATATTCACAAAAGCCTACATATGCCTCCGAACACTCTTTACACGAATCAGCCATGGCTAGTGAAGCGTATACCCTATACCAAAAGAGACAACGTGACTTTTATAGAACTGCTCATATCCATGCCGCCAACGTTGCTGCTGCTGCTGCTGCTACTTCTTCTGCGTCAGTTTCTTCTTCTACTGGTAAACGCCCGAGAAAGAAACCCGTGAGTCCAGATATGGCTGAACAGATTTTGACCAAAATGTCCGAAATCGCACGTAAATTGAAAAAACACGTTATCGATGATGAGCTGTTTCGTGAGTTTGTCAATGTCTGGATCGAGGTGCATAATTCACACGGAATAGATCCTGGTGGAGAAGGCAATTTCAAGCATTGGTTCAAAAACCAAAAAAAGTTTTTTAGAATTATTGATGAAGCAAAACGTAGAGGTGACTGTTGCTTTGATCCAGATAACGGAATGATTAGCTTTAAATCAGCAAAAGATCGTCAAGATTTCGTTGATAATCATAAACATTTGGTTTCTGATATTGGTGAAAAGATCAAAAAGCCGTATAAATTATACTTATTGATTAAAGAGCTGGATATGAAGAGACTTTCTAGTAAACAGTCTACAATTGTTGAGGGAATGCCGTTGGATTCAATGATTGAACATCCAGTTTCTAATTCTCATCAGTATCTTAAAGCGCATCAGTTGAACACTTTAATAACTCCAATTTCAAACGAAACATCTGATACCCCAAATTACTCAAAGCACTCAGAAACTATAAATCATACCGACCATCACAAAAACAAAGATAATGTAGGACCTTATGGAACGATTGAACAACCCGATGGTTCTAATTCCAATGGCACTTATCCAGATTCCCGTGCAAACGAAGAGTCTAGTCCAGCTCCTTCTGTCGCTTCTATTTCTCGATACGCTTCAACGCCAAAACAAGACAATGTATGTACACCTTCTAACTGCGTTATAAACTCTGATCAAATCACTTTTATCCAAGCCGTTGATGAAATGGATGGTTTCACCAAGGATGAAAAAGCAAAATTTTTGAGTCCCTATTTACCTTTCAATACGGATGCGTTATTTCAGCCTGTAAATCCTTCCAACATTAATGACATTAGGCGGTTGATGAAATACACAATTTATTGTATGAAAAAGAACTATTTGAACAATGTTACCAATGGAACACAATAAATTAAAAAAGAATTACATTCATTATACCATTTTTTACTTTTGTTTTTATTTTATATATTTCATAATTTAATGCTTTAACCATCAAGATATATACACTTATAAGAGAAATTTATTGATTCAAAATCTTATTCATTCAGTACCGTTATTATATTTTCTTACCAGTGTGAGTCAAAACCTATTGTGCGTTCATTATGTGGAGTGAATAATCAATGTTTCTAAACAATTGTTTAAAAAAGATTAATAGGATAAAGGTAAGAATTGTAAAAAAAAAAAAAAAAGAGAGAGAAAACGAGAAAACAAAGTTAAAGCTTAAATTAAACGCGAATATTTCACGTCTTTGAATCAATAAAATAGTGTGAGAAATCAGAAATAGAATTGGTTTTAAGCGGTTATATATATATTTGTATTCTTGTTTATGTTGGCTGGATTTTTGATTTAGACATGAAAAGATAATCTATACAAAAAAAACTGATACAAATATATTTGAAATGGCAACACTTTTTGAAGGATTTGTGAAATCACAACCATCATAAATAATAGACTCTTTTTCGTCAACTTTATTTAAAGCAACGTAACTAAATGTAAATAAGTATATCTAAAATTAAACCCCTTTTCTTTTCTTTTCTTTTTCGTTTTGTGCTGTGAAATGATCTCTGATTAAGATATATAGGTTTACGATGACATGTATCATTCTGTCTGATATTGAATGTAATTGCAAATAAGAATAGACATTTGAAAAGTATTAATTATGTCAACGAGGTAGATGAAAGTCAGATTCGACTAGATGAAAAAGTTATTGGTTATTGGATATATACAAGTATTATTATTCACTTCACTTACTACAATCGACTCTTTTTTTTAACACTCGTCATCATAACAAATAGCATACAATTATTAAATGATCAGTCAAATCTTCACGTTTGACCATAAAAATACCCATGATATAATGCAGACATGATGATATTGATGGTGCTATTGGCAAATTAACTTTATATATTGTAAGATTCAAAATACATTTTCGAGACATTTTGACTTCTTTTACCGTGAATTAAACAAGTATATAATACCGAGCATACAGCGCAAATAATTATTTTTGATTTCACACTGCTTTATTTCTGACTTTAAAATGGTACTCCTAAGGTTTTTCTTTTTTATCTTTTGATTGAAAGGTAAAGCATGCAAAAAATGTCAATAACTATGAGTGTTCTTTCTATTTTGTTACTCCCAAAAAAAACCATTTTAACTCAAGTATATTAACTATCAACTACACTTGATATATAAAAGTAGAGTGTATTATGGATTGTCTTTTAACCTATTAACTATGGAGTTTTAAGATCATGTTCATTTACAAATTTTCATCAACATTATTCAGTACTACGAAAAAACAGCCGTTTTCCCTTATGTCAATCTAAACATTTTGTACGTAACGAGTATAAAAACCCATCAACTGTTTAACATAAAGTCATGTTTTAATTCTCAATATTTTCTTTTCTTTTCTTATACTGTTATTGTTATTGCTATTCATGTATTCGTTTTTCAGACCCGTATTTCTTAAAAAGCCAATTCCATAAAATGAATCTGGGGTTTGGATATTTTGATTCTATTTTTGTCTCTTGTTTTTATAATTTATAGAATTTCATTATACAACAAACAAGATTTTTTTTTAAAAAAAAAACATCAATTCAAACGTACAATTAAATCGCCATCATAGCATAACTATGTCCAGTTTTGGCAGTGGCTGACATTAAAGATTTCATATGAATATCTCGCACTATGATTATGATGATATTTTAAAAGTATAAAAGCGTATAGAAGATAAACTACGAAATATAATTGAAAAATTAAAATTGCTATTCCAAAATGTAGGCATTTTCATGTGTATTGTTTTTTCAATGTCGATATGACCGGTATGATGTTGGAAAACTACGCGTAGCTTTTAGAGTAAACTGGCTGATCTTTGGTGAAACGCTGTTTCACTTTCGCTGCCTCGACAAGATCAATCGAGTATAATTTTTCGCTTTATTTCACGTTGTATTTAACTATTTATTTACACAAGACAAAAGCAACCGATGGATTTCATTTATTTCAATAAAATAATAATACATAATCATTATTGTTGTTCTTAGGTTTAATTTCTAATAAAACTGAACAAAGCGGAAACAAATTAAATAAAAAAACATGTTTTTTTTGGTTTTTTTCTTCCTTCAAAAACTAACAAATTAAAAAAAAAGGTTAAACTTTTTTGTATTTTTTCGTAAATTGATCATATTAACTTGTGTTTATAACTCTTATTTTGAAATACATTCGTAACATATATATATATATATTAACCAAATTCTCATTCAGAATCTGCTTTTTCAAAAGCCTTTTTTTTTGAAAAAATCTTTCGTTGATTTCATTAATTTCATTCACTCATCCCAAGTACTTTGTTATTTATAGTTATTTTATAATTATGCAAACCCAATCTGCCACTGAATCTGTCCCAACTCTGGCCATCGGTCAGTTGATCAATACTCCACTAAGACGCTCAAAAACCAGATCAAACGCTCCAAGCTTGGAATACATGGAATCATTTAAAAATCCTGATGGAAAATATCAATGCAATTATTGTGAGCGTTCGTATCTTCATTATAAACATCTCAAGCGGCATTTCATGAAGCACACTGGAAATCGTCCTCATGTTTGCAATGTCTGTCAAGACACTTTTTGCCGAAGTGATGTGTTACGGCGTCACTACGCCAAATGCTTGAGTAAGTTCAAACATACTGGAAAATGCTCAAGCGTTAGTCGGGTTCCCAAACGAATCTTGCCTAATCAAGTTTATGACCAGACTACATTGCCATATAACACTTTTCCGTCTTACGCACAAGCGTTTTTGCAATGCTTGTCGGTTCCTTTTCAATACTATTCTCCTACTGTTCAGCATAACTACCAACACATTCCCACTTACCAGTTTCCACAGGTATCACAGTTCAACCCAGTTTTCCCACCAACTCCTAACGGAACCTCGCCTGCTATGAATGGTGATTCATTTACTGATACATCGCCTCAGTCATCTTCATGTAGCGATGGATCGAGTCCTCTAAACCAAAACTATTTTTCTAATTATGCCACTTACCAGGCTGGTCCTGTTAAACCTGCTAATTTGTTGACTCCTCAACTACTTACCAGCCCCACTGTAAAAATCGAGCCAGAACTATCTCCCGCCAGACCTAGTATTCAAGTTACAGAAAATCCCAATCACGCATACAAGGCCCAAGGTTTAGCTATTTACCAACTCGATGGTAAATCTCTTTCTACTTTAGAAGATCAAGTAATATCAACTCAAGATAACTCCACTCTATCGACAGCCCAGCAAACCTTACCTCCTCCAAACAACTTGACGCCTCCGGAGACGGCTACCAGTCCTATAGCTAATCTTCCAATACAGTATAACTTTTTCCACCAAGGAAATGAATCATATACTACGACCGCTACTACAGCAACGCCAGGTATTCAAATGGATATGGAACAGCAATTTTCCATGTCGTCACCGGCATCGCTTAACAAAATGGCATCTTGTTCGTTTCCGCTGAACAAACCGATTTCCCAGTGTGACGAAAACTTAATTTCCAATAATAATTATCAGCATCACCAAAGCAGCAACTCTAACTTTTTACCGCAATTCGTGCCGGTAAATCCCATAGCACCACCATCTCAACAGCAACACCGGCCATCGCCAGTTACAGCAGTTGTGTTTAACAATTTCAATGTTCCATCTCCACCCACGACTGCATCTTCACCTGATACCACGTGTTACAACCCAAACTCAATTGGCGTCAATGTCTCGAATATGGCAAGCCCGTCATTTAATTACACTTTCAATAATACTTATTCCATGCATCTTCCTCTTCCTCTCACAATACCTTCACAAAACTCTAATCATGCCCACCATTGACCTTCATATTTTTTTCATACTTTATTTATTTATTTATTTATTTTTTTTACTATCTTCACATTGAATGTGATACATCTATTTATATGTATATAATATTAATTAAATTTCGCTTACGAAAAAAAACAATCAAAAGTATTGCTTTTGATTCAACTTTTTTTCGTACTGCAGTCGCCAAAGTATTTGCACGTTATAATTATATATAAAATGATACCAACTATAAAACACACAATTGTAAACAAAACACGTGAAGTGTATATTTGTATCACGTGAATTTGACACTGGTGATTTCGTTTGTATTACTATTCTGATACTTTTTCATTTTATTCATCAATTGCGACATTCAAAATATAAATAAATTTAAAACCAACATCAAAACGTTTTTAACATTTGAGCACATTCATAAAAATCTATTTATATATAATCGCTTCTTTCATTTATTATTTTTTTAATAATATACAGATAGTCCTTTAAATAACCATTTTACAAAATAGCCAATCAAAACCTGCAACAAAAGTTTGTATTTAATATTGTTTGACAAGATATTCGTGTAACATGGCTTAACCTCACCTTTTTTTTAAAAAAAAAACACCAACCACATCAAAACATCAAATTCAAAAACTTGCTGAAATAAACAAATGAAAAAAACGTAATTCAGCACGACAATAGTGCGATTTTGTTTCAAAAAATCAAAAAATTGATTGCTTCGTGGGAGGATCGAACTCTCGACCTTCAGATAGCACAGTATACCTTGAAAGAGGTGTCCTATGAGACTGACGCTCTACCAACTGAGCCAACGAAGCTTCCTTGAAAAATTTTTTTAATATAGAATTCATTAAAATTTTAAATTTCTGTAAACCATTCTTTTTTTGATTTACTGTGTTTTAACTGATACAAACGTATTTTTTCATAATTTTATAAATATAAATATACTTTTTTTTGTGTAATTTAACTGGAAATGTAACCAATTGAATTTCAATATTTGACTGAAACTAACATTTTTCAAAACCCCAATCAACAAAGTTTGTTTACAAGTTAAATTCAACTAAAAGACCTGGGGTTTCGATTCGGAATTATAAAGCTTGTAAACAGTTAAAATGAAAATGATTGTTTTTTAAATACTTTTTGATCAACTCATATATTCAAAAACCAAGACTAATTGACCAATCATGTAGCAAGACACATATTTACAAAAAGATAAACAAACTCATATTCAAAAAAAACAAAAACTATGTAAATGTAAAAACAAAACAAAACAAAAAAAAAACATTAATTTTGAAATTGTTAAAAAGGCACTAAAGAAACATCTCAATGTGTCATTCCCTTGTCAACAGCGACTTTGACGTATTCCCAATATTTATCCTTGGTCTTTTCTCTCCAAGACTTGCCATAGAAAACCATGATAAAGAAAGTGGAATTACACGCAATTGAAATGAAAGCGGCAGTGATAAAACAGTTGCGGACACCCATATTGGTGATCCAAGGAGTAATACCGTATCCGATGGCAAAGCTTAACAGATTTCTGATTACAATAATGGGAGCCATACCAGGACCACTCATTTCACGGTAGCAGTCAACAAAGTAGTTAATTGGAATAGAGCAGCCAATAGACACGCAACCACCAAGAATGCCCATGGCAAATGCGGGAGCAACCCAGCTGAGGCCGGCACTGGCACCAACACCCCATAAAATAAGGGAACCGGGAGCTAAAAGAAGGAAAGGGAGCGTTAACCATAGGCGTTGCTCAGGTTCGTACACACCTCCGTTTTTTCTGGCCATTTGGAGCTTGAACATGTCACCATAAGGTCCCGTATAGACGTTTGCAAGAATAGCACCGACGGTAGGGGCAATGTAAGTGAGACCAGTCATGGCAGGAGAAAAGCTATAGTATTCTGTGAAAATAAGAGAAGAAGTACCGTTAAGAACGTTGAACCAAACCAGGTTTGAACCATAAAAGAAACCAGACCAAAGAACAGCAGGGAAACGAAGCATGGTAAACGGTCTCATGAAATTGATCCAAAGCTGATCATTAGAGTGAGTGAAATTGACCAAAGACATTTTTTGCCAAAAGGTCTTGGGGGTATATGTATTAATAACTTGGCCCTGTTCAACGTCAACAACAGTAGTACCAATGTGAGCCGTCTTTTCGTTGGCTTCAGAGGTTTGGTCCATGGACACGCTGTTGGAATCGCTGTCATCAGCAATGACATCATCAGCAGCAATAGTCTTTCGTGAATAATTGGTTTCTTCCATGAAAAAGAAGAGGAAAACGAAAGAAACTGCGGCAAAGATAGAGCACCAATAGATTACCCAAGCCCATCCTTGACCATCTAAAATAAAGCCAGCTACAAGAGGAGCAAGAAAGTTTGAGGTTAACAGGGAAACGGCGTATAAAGTCATCCATCTGCCACGCTCATGCTCAAACCAGATATCAGAAACAGAGGTTTCACAAAGTGATTCAATAGGAGCGCCGAAGAAACCTTGGAGAATCTTTCCAGCAATCCAAGTACCGTTACCAGTTGTATGGGGACCCCAGAGAATAACTAAAAGAGTTGACAAAACACTGAATAAATACACGGGACGTTTACCGTACTGCATAGCAATCGGTTGCCACACCAGGCACCCAAGACCAAGAAACAAAAACATATAACCAGTACCTTGGTTGAGGGTGCTCAGTGAAAGCCCAGTGTTTTCGGAGACCGGAGTGAGGACTGAATAAATAGCAGCGGTGGGAACACCGATAGCAAAAGTGTAGACAGTCATGCAAAACATGGACAAGTATTTGCGTCGCGGAGACCAATTTAACGGGTCATCTGGGTCGTCGCTAGGAGTTGGAGACAAGATGATATCTTTCGTGTGCTTGTCGTGTTGAGCAGACATAACACCTTCCTGGTCAATGAGGTGAACAGTGCCAGGAATAGCTTCTGTATTGATGTGCATGATGAGAATTGATTAAAACGAAAATTAAAAGGGTGTTGGAATAGAGTAGTTGGAAATTAGTATAAATGTAAAGTCTTATGATTTAAAAACAATTAGAAATAGTTTGATTTATATGTGAAATTTTTAAGCAGTGGTTTAAGCTTTAAACGTCAATGAGATTAATCATGATTAAGTTGATAACTATTTCCGGGTTTTACGGGCTTATCAACAAATAAACATTTACGCGCTATAAACTTTTATGTGCTTTTTGATGGCGATAAAGCTATGGCTTGGTTGCCAATATTATTTGGGCTCATGATAAGAGACACAACATAGATGTATTGATTGTAATTATCAAGTAAACCCGCCATAGAAATGGTAGTTTGCCAATTGAAATATGGAGACTTGGGTGAACGACATACAGAATTGAGATGCTTTTATTCATTTTTATTGCATTTTCTACATGTCAGTTTTGCTTTTTTTTTTTTTTTTTATTGCATTTTCAATTCGATTACAAAAAGAAAGAAAGATAAAAACCAACATGTGAATTATTCAATAGTTGTGTAGCAACCATTGATCCTACAGAAAAAAAATCATTTGACTAGGCAAACAAGTGGTTCTAGTTTGGATTCATTAAACTGTCAATTGCTACTGATAACCATAAATTTAAAACTCAATCAATAGTTGAGATAAATTGGCTAGTATCACATATTTCAACTGTCTATCCACCAATCACAATCAACGAGTCCAGTCCAAACAATACAATGCTTAGAAACACATGCTGAATTAAAGCCGTATGAACCTTACTTTTGCCATATTTTTCCATGGCACTGTACTAGAAAAGGAAAGTTGATTCGAGCCACGGTGCTTTGCACAACGTCCTCTTTAAACTTCCAAATGTGGAATTGGTACTGATGTAGACTTGTATTGTTTCTTATCTTCACGTGAACGGTTATCGATTAGGATTGATGCAGGCTTAATTTGTCGCCAATTTGTTGCCAATATATTTTTATTTAAAATTAACTAAAAAAACAAAAAAAAAGAAATAAAAACAGGCATTGGCTGAACGTCTGTTTTTTTTGTTTTTTTGTTTTTTTGTTTCAACAGATTGAAGTGATGTAGTAAATGATTATAATAAAATGAACTGGAAAGTGACAAACAGTAATCATGATACGTTTATTATTTTATTATTTTATTATTGATTTTTAGAGACAAAGTAGAAAACGGATTATTTACCTCAGTCTTTACTACAACAAAGCAACCACTATTTGAAATCCAAAAGTTTGTTTTTCACAATATCAGCTATCAAATAACCAAAGCAACATTATTTTGGTGTACTTTATAAACAGTTTTTCCTTTTCCCTTGATATTCTAGTTGACAACTCTTTTTTTTACTGTAAAAAAAAAAATACAAAAAAAAATACAAAAAAGACACTACAAAAACAGTACTGACTGTTGTATTTTTTTGTACGGACATTTTGTAGTGTCAATGAGATGAGTCTTTGCTTTTGTCGACTGTGATTCGTTAAAATGAAAGTACAAACAAGCACAGACACGCAAAATGAAGATGAAAAAAATATATATAAAAAAAAAAAAAAAAACAAGAAATTACACAGATTCTTTCCATTTCCACAAGGACCAAGCAAACTTCATTTTACCAAAATCGTCGTACCCGCTTTCCACTTCAAACAAGAGTCTTTCCAGCCCTGCATCAAACAACAAATCATACAACACTTGGCGAATATCTTCAAACTTTGGTCTCAACGGCACTTGCAAACACAGCTGTGCATCACGGCTTTTGCTTAAAAACAATTTGACCATGTTTCTGATCATCACAGGATGCTGTTCCGAATAAATGGGATCCGAAATCATGACGGTGTTGAAAGACTGCGACCCGTGCTTATCCAAAAACCCGTCTTTTTGGGCGTCTGTCCAATCAAGAACTTCAGAAGATATCTTGTCGCCAGGAAGCTGGTTGTGAGACACATTGACTTTTAAATTGGGCAAAATGGCTTCAAGGTCTGTAACCGTGACGTTTAAACCAAGACGTGCTGCAACTATGCCAACTAATCCTGTACCTGTACCAAGCTCAAGAACCGGATCAAAAAACTTGAGAGTTGAGTCAGCTGGTTTGCTTATTAATTGGTTATCGTTTTCTTTTGTTTCTTCGTTATATCGTGATGGATCGAGATAAGAAATAGATGTCGACGAAAACTTTATGTTTAGTTGGTTTCTGTCCACGTTGGGTATTTCAAGATCTCTTGCAAGTCTGCTTGCCAATACAAACGATGACCCCCAAGTTTTAAGACCCAACAAATCTTCAGTCAAACTAGGTTCCACTAAAATCACATCCGAACTGTTTTTATTTTCGTCGTCAATATCTTCTTCTTTTACTTTGCCCATTGCTGTCAACAACTCATGCATGCCATCAACTTTGATTCTTCTCTTGATAGTAGGCGCCGCAGTACGTCCACACCGTTCAGCCATCAACATACCCGCAGTGTCCCAAATCTCTTCTTGAACGTCTTCGTCTTCAATCCAATCCAGCGGCGAGCCCACAAGCTTGGTCAACCAGGTGAAAAACCCAGTTCCCGGGGCTGCCGAGACTGTAGCTGCCGAGACAAAATTGTCGTATGAATCTTTATTTATGTTTTTGGTGTTGGTACTGTTGTTATCATCTTCATCGTCGTCTGAGCTGTCCGAGCTGTCTTTGGATCCAAAATTGGTCGGCTCACTTGTTCGACTAAACATCGATAACGTGTTCAATAAAGTAACTGCATCTGGACGTTTGTACAACTGAGGCAAATCAAGATGACTTATTGGTAACGATGAATGGGTATCCAAACATGAATTTTTGTCTTCTTTTTGTTCCTTTTCTTGTATAACGGTATCGTTTCCTTTTTTCATTTCCAACTTTTGTAATCCATGAACCAAATCATCATGATTGTTTTTATTTTCGTTCATTGGGGTATACGGAGTTCCTGGCGTCTCACATCGTGAAGAACCTTCACTGAATGACGGAGTTTGCCGTGTCGACGAAACATCTGAATTCAACGATTGTGGTGTAAATGACATTTTCTTGGTTTTTCTTATTCGCGTTTGATCAAAAGAGTGTAACCGATAAGCATCAATAAAAAAAAATTTTTTTCACTTTTTATTTTATTAGTTTTTGTTCACCCGCAGCCGCACGCTTTTACAGCTATTAATCCGTGTCACAAAAAAAACATCAATTTACATATTTAAAAAAAAAAAA